>JAQZBX010000562.1:18987-84060 GCA_029593785.1 Cabassous unicinctus | reverse complement strand
TCAAGCCTAACCTAGACAAGGGTGTCACCCTTAATTTTGGCAAGAATCTAATATAGAGAGAAATAATGATTTTAAAAAGCCTATAGAAGCAGTGCACATAGGAAAATAAGAGGGTTGGGAATGGGGTAGAACTTGAATGATGCAACCTAATGTGTGGTCACAAATATAAATGTTTGGGGTAGAATGAGACTGGAGGGAGAATGAGGAAGTGAGTGGTTAAGTGCACATGAGGGAAAGTTGAATCGTGCAGAGGTTACTGCATTCAGTGTATTTTAACAAATCAGATAGCCAGACAATGCTCTCAAACCCTCATGCACATCTGAATGGCCCATATTGTTGAAAAATATTCTGTCTGGGTCCCACCTGAGACTTACTGAATCAAATCTCTGGGATGGCATTTGTATTTTTAAAAAGTTTTAGAGGTGGTGGGCTGAGGAAGGGATATTTTAGTTAGAGGAATCATTTTGCAATGTTCTGGAAGTTAGTTTCTACCTCTGAAAAACAGAGAGGTGGCCTGAAGAGTTATAACCCCCACCCCCCCACACACACACACTAATAAAAGGATCAGGATTTGTTGTTTTTCATTCATCAATCAAAATGGATTGTGAACACAATAGGGTAGATCTGATTGCTCATCATGTTTAAGAACATGCAGTTCAAGGAAGATGTGATGAAATGGGGTAAGAAAGGAAGGCTTTGAGGACACTGTGCAGTTGAGCAAGTCGGAGCCAGCTGGTGGGTCCCTGCACCTGGCCTGGTGTGGGTGCAGCTTCTCAATGGAGGAGGAGAGCTCTACAGAGCAGGGGAATGGGGCTTGGTGAAATGCCAGTGCTGTCCACTACAGAATAAGACAACAAAGCAGGTGCCAAAACTGGCACAGGAATTGGCTCAATTCTCTGATGTGGCTGAAGACTTTGCCTTTGTCATCTTGGCTCAATCTGTAAGATAGAAGGGTTGGTGACCAAAATGAGGATCCCAACTGTAAACTATGTTTCTGTATTGAGATGTATGTGAATATGGGTGACTGCTTTGTAAATTTGAATATCAATGTACCCACAGTATTTTGGTTTAATTATATTAAAATTATAGTGCATTAGAATGCAAGCTACATGAAGTCAGAGACATTGCTTTGCTCATTGCTGTATCCCCAGTATGTAGAACAGTTCCTGGCACATGGGTGCTCATGGATAGATGCTCAGTAAATGTTGAAGGGATGAATGCATCTATTGTTTTAAAGAGGTAATTAAGAACACTAAGAACACTAGAAGTACTTGAATCCAGATAAACCCTACCACCAACCAGGTTGGGGACAACACAGCATTGACCCCTCACTAAGGGTACATAAAACTGATGTCCTCCATATCTAGTGTAATTTCAAGCTAATTGTTTATATTATTTATTTTCCTGTTCTTTCTTGGTGAGAGTCAGTGCCTTAATTCTGTCTTTTACTTCCTAATTAGAATCAGTTCTCAGGACTTCTGGCTGACCAAGATGGCAGTGTAAGATGCTCCAGGGTGCTGTTCCCTCACAGAATCTTTAAGCAATTAGCAGAAACTGGCAGATCTATCTTCCTCAAAATTCTAGAAAGCAGTTAAAGGGTAGCAGTAAGTGCGTGAGTGCTGAATCAAGAAAATGCAGCTTTAACTGGAAGAGAAATTCCTGGCATCCTTGCTAGCCCTTCCCCTACTCCTTCCTGGGGATGGTGTGGAGTCAGCCTGTGCTCCCATTGAGGGTCCCTGTCCTTGTTCCAGAGGGATCAGAGTAACCCTTATGTGCTACTGGGTTGCCTGTATTTCTGTGCCAATCTATCAGGTGGCAGCCAGAAAGATTGAAATCAGGAAAATCATCTCTGGCTCACCCATCTAGAACTTGTCCTGCTCAGCTAAAGTAGTGTAAGAAACAATTAAGTCAGAGTGGCCTTGGGCAAAGGATTATCTGCTTTAAGACATACAATAGAGCAACTGGGAGAGGGAGAAAGTCTGTTTCAAATATTACAAGACAAACAGAGCAACAGGAAATGATGGCCCAATCCAAAGAAGCAAAATAAAAATTCAGAAACCTATCAACAAAGAAAACCAGATTTTGGAAATACCAGACGACGACTTAAAAACTGATCTTCAGTAAATTCAAGGAAATAAAGGAAACATGGAGAAAGAACTAAAGGATTTCAGGAAAACAATTAATGAACTATATGAGAATCTCAATAGAGAGATGGAAATTTTTAAAAGGAATCAGGGGAGTGGGTGTAGCTCAGTGATTGAGTCCCTGCTTTGCGTGTCTCTGAATGTTTCTCCCATTTATAAAAGACTTCAGCAAGAAGGCTGAGACCCACCCTGAGTCACGCCTCCAATCAAAGACCCCCAACTGAATTCAAACCAGTCAAAGTGCCCCACACCCACTCAATGGGGAAAGCATAGTCTCTTCAAGGAAGAGTGCTGGGAAAACTGGATATCTCTGGGCAAAATATGAAGATTGACCCCCAACCTCGTTCTATATACAATAATTAACAAAAAATGAATCAAAGTCCTAAATATAAGAAAAAATATAAAACTTCTAGAAGAACACACAGGGAAGCATCTTCAGGACATTGTTCTAGGCAATGGTTTCTGAGACTTTCCACTAAAAGCACGAGCAACAAAAGAAAAATGGCATTTCATCAATTTTAAAATGTCTGTGCCTCAAAGGAATTTATCAATAAAGTGAAAAGGCAACCTACAGAATGAGAGAAAATATTTGGAAACCATATATCTGATAAGGGTTTAACATCAGAATAAATAAAGTAGTCCTAAGCTTAACAGCAAACAGAGAAGCTGGGGAAATGGATGTGGCTCAAGTGATTGGGCTCCTGTCAACCATATAGGAGGTTCAGGGTTTGATTCCCAGGGCCTCCTGGTGAAAGGCAAGCTGGCCTGCACGGCAAGCTGGCCCACACATGAGTGCTGGCCCACACAGAGTGCTGGCCCACACAGGAGTGCTGGCCCACACAGACAGCCACTGCAGCAGATGATGCAACAAAAAGAGACACAGAGGAGAGACAATAAGAGACACAGCAGACCAAGCAGCTGAGGTGGCGCAAGAGATTGAGCGCCTCTCTCCCACTCCAGAAGGTCCCAGGATCAGTTCCCAGTGCCGCCTAAAGAGAAGACAAGTAGACACAAACAACACACAGAGAGCAGACAGTGAGTGCAAAACAACCTGGGGGGCGGGGGGAGAGGAAAATAAATAAAGTCTTAAAAGGAAAAAAAAGAGAAGCCACACAATTAAGAAATGGGCAAAATATTTGAATAGACAGTTCTCCAAAGAAGATATACAAGTGGCCAATAAAAGTATGAAAGGATGCTCAACATCATTAGCCATTAGGGAAATGCAAATCAAAACAATGAGGGAGTGAATGTGACTTAAGCAGTTGAGCACCATCTTCCCACATAGGAGGTCCCAGGTTCAGTCCCTGGTGGCTACTAAAACAAACAAACAAACAAAAACAAACAAATGATAAAACCAACTCAGGGGGGCTGATGTGCCTCGGTGGTTGAGCACCATCTTCCCGCATACAAGGTCCTAGGTTCAGTCCCCAGCCCTGGTACCTCAAAAATAACAACAACAAAACCAACGAACAAAGAAACAAAAAACAAACCAAAAAACCACAATGAGATACCACTTTATACCTGCTAGTATGGCTAATATTAAAGAATTGGTGCGAATATTCTCACTGTTCTGATTTTGTGATAATCAGGGCAGGCTAAACATTCACTATATTAGAAACCATGCATGTGTCCCCAGACCTAGTTTTTCTCTCTAGGTCTGGTTTTTAGAATGCTGGTGATAAACTAAGCCTGATTTATTATATGACCATCCTGTATGGGAAAAGACTAACTCTAGGTATCTTTGGTCAACCTTAAGAGATATAGCAGGGGGACGGATGTGGCTCAAATGGTTGGGCATCTGTCTCCCATATGGAGGGACCTGTGTTCAATCCCCGGGACCTCCCGGTAAAAATTAAAAAAAAGAAAAATATAGAAGGCGTGTGGGCCACCAGGCCCCGCGAGTGGGTGCATCGCCAGGCCCCGTGAGTGGGTGAGCCCCCCTGGCCCCGTGTGCGGGTGCGCCGCCAGTCCCCACAAACAGGTGAGCCGCCAGGCCCTGCGAGCCACGCAGCAAGATGATGACATAACAGGAGAGTGACACAAGGGAGAGCCAAGACAAGATGCACTGAAAAACCAGGAACTAAGGTGGCACAGGCGGTAGGATGCCTTTCCCACATCAGAGGTTCTGAGGATTGAATCCCAGTGAAGGCAGGAGAAGGATGAAAAGAGAGGGCAGGAAACAGACACAGAGAGTTGCCCAGCAAATGGACACAAAAATAGCAAAAACAGGGGGAGGGGGGTAAAAATGGATAAAAGTAAATAAAAAAATAAATCCTTAAAAAAATGTATAGGGGAGGAAGATATGGACTATAGTTAGTAGTAATACTTTGACGATGCTCTTTCATAATTTGTTAACAAATGTTTCAGAACAATGCAAAGTATTTGTGGTGGGATGATGTGTGGGAGCCCTGTATGATGTTATGCATGTTTGTTTTGTAAGTTCACAATGTTTACAGAACACTTATAGTTTATGTATGTTCATGTATGAATGATATACTTCAATAAATTGTTTAAAAAAAAGAATAAAATGTAAGAAGTGTTGGAGATGATGTGCAGAAATAGGAGCCCTTGTACATTGTTAGTGGGATCGTAAGATAATCAGCCACTGTGGAAAACAGTTTGGCATTTCCTCAGAAAGTAACGTGTAGATTTACCATATGACCCAGCTATCCCACATGTATTTATAAACCCAAAAGAATTGAAAGCAGGGAATCCAAGAGATATTGCTCAACAATAGATTTTTTCACTTTGAAATTTTTATTGACACTCAAAATTTTGATAAATATTGTTCAAAGTGATTTATTTTTTTTAATTTTAAATTTATTTATTCCGTCCTCATTGTTGTGCTTGCTGTCTGCTCTCTGTGTCCATTTGCTGTGTGCTCTCTGTGTTTGCTCATCTTCTCTTTAGAAGGCACTGGGAACTGAACCTGGGACCTCCCGTGTGGGAGAGAGGTGCTCAATCGCTTAAGCCACTTCCGCTCCCTGCTTTGTTATGTCTCTCATTGTGTTTCCTCTTGGTGTCTCCTTGTTGCATCATCTTGTTGAGTTAGCTTGCTGCACCAGCCTGTCATTCCAGCTTGCTGTCTTGCTTGTCTTCTCCAGGAGGCACCGGGAACTGAACCTAGGACCTCCCATGTGATAGGAAGGAGCTCAATTGCTTGAGCCACATCTGCTTCCCTCAAAGTGATTTAAACAATAGTGATGTGAATGGAGAATGAAACTCTTGGCAGTAAAGAAAATCTATTCGTGGGCTTATACAAGGGTAAATTCTATGTTTCTCCTTTCCTCTTCTTCTTTTTTTTTTTTTTAATTTCATTGAAGCATATCATTCATACGTGAACAGATATAACCAATAAGTGATGAGTAAAAGTTGTGACTTGCAAAACAAACATGCATATACTCATACAGGGCTCCCATACATCACCTTATCATTAACATCTTACATTGCTTTGAAATATTTGTTACAAACTATGAAAGAGCATCACCAAAATATTACTACTAACTATAGCCCATATCTTACATTTAGTGTATTTCCCCCAACCCACCTGATTATTAACACCATGTATTAGAGTATATTTGTTACAGTTCATGAAAGAATGTTCTCATATTTGTTCTGTTAACCACAGTCCCTCTTCCACCACAGGATTCACTGTTATACAGTCCCATGCTTCATGAAATCCATTCAAATTGTGCATTCAGTGGCTCTTATTTTCATGACAGAGTTGGGTTGTCATCACCTCAGTCCATTTTAGAACGCTTTCATTACTCCAAAAGGAAAAATCCCATATCTCCTTATACTCCCCTGTTGACCCACTGAATGAATGTGTTTAATCTCCATATATTTTTGAAATTTTTCTTTTTCCATCCATTATTGATTTCCAGCTTCATTATGATCAGAGAAAGTGCTTTGTGTAGTTTCAATCTTTTAAAATTTATTGAGGCTAGTCTTGTAACCAACATATGGTCTATCTTGAAGAAGGATCCATAAGCACTTGACAAAGAATGTATATCCTGCTGTTTTTGGAGTGTAATGCTCTATAAATGTCTGTTAGGTCTAGTTCATTTATCACATTATTCAAATTTTCTTTTTCTTTAATTATCCAGATGTTCTTTCCAATGCTGAGAGTGGTGTATTGAAGTCTCCAAAAATTATTGTAAAGATGTCTATTTCTCCCTTCAGTTTTGCCAGTGAGTGCCTCATGTATTCTGGGGCAGCAGGTTAGGTACATAAATATTTATTATAGCTATTTTTTCTTGGTGAATTGCCCCTTTTATTAATATATAATGATTTTCTTCATCCTTATAACATTTTGCATTTAAAATCTATTTTCCTGATATAGTAACACTACTCCAGATCTTTTTTGGTTATTATTTGCATGTTATATTTTTCAGCCTTTCACTTTCAACATGGTTGTGTCTTTATGTCTGAGGTGATTCTCTTGTACACAGTATATAGATAACTCATTTTTTAAAATCCATTCTGTCAGTCTATGTCTTTTGATTGGGGAATTCAAGGCATTAACATTCAATGTTATTACTGTAAAGGCATTACTTACATCATCCATTTAGTCTTTTGGCTTTCTGTTGTCATATCGTACTATTGTCTGTCTTTTTACCCTTTAATTTATCCTTCTTAATAATCTTCATTTCTATACTCTTCTCCAAGTCTCTCGCTCTTTGTTTTTCCCTTTCAGGCTACAGCACCCCCTATTGTATCTCTTGTAAATCTCATCTTTTGATAAACATACTTTCTGCTTTTGTTTGACTGTGAAGAATTTAAACTCCCCGTCATTTTGTTGAAGTTTTTTTTTTAACTTTATTTTTCAAGTTGTTTTAGATTACATAAAAGTTATATAAAAAATAGTCTTCCTGCCCTTTGCCATTCTCTTCTCCTACTGGGACACCAATAATGCGAATGTTTGTGCGTTTCACATTGTCATTCAATTCCCTGAGACTCTGTTCCATTTTTTCCACTCTCTTCTCTTTCTGTTCTCCTGTCTTTTCCAGTTAGGATGTTTTGTCTTCAAAATCAAGAATTCTGTCTTCAAGCAATTTAAATCTGCTCTTATATGTCTCTAATGTATTTTTAATCTCATCCATCATGTCTTTCATTCCCATAAGGTTTCTTACTTTTCTTTGCAGTCTTTCAAATTGTTCTTTATGCTCTCCCAGTGTCTTCTTAATATCCTTTATTTCTTTAGTCGTATTTTCTTTAAAATTTTTGAAGTGATTTAGGAGAGTTGTGTGATTATCACTGATTAATTGTATTAACTCCTGCGTTTCTTCAGGATGTTTGGTATGTTCTTTTGGCTGGGCCGTCTCTTCTGTTTCCTAGTGTGGCTTGTAATTTTTTGCTGATTTCTAGGCATTTCAATGTATTGGTGAATTTACTCTGGTGGCTAATTTCTCTCTCTTACCTATTGGGTTTTTTTCACAGCTCTTCTTTGATATTTGGTTCAACTTATTCTCAGTATTTAAAATTGCCCAGCTTAAGTTTTCAAAATCAGGCCAGAGACTCACTAGGAGGGCACAGATTTTCTTCCAGGGGTTGGATGGAGAGAAAGCGAACAGTTTTTGTCCATGCAATTTCCAGAAAGGCCAGCAGATAGCGCTAGTCAGCATACCTTTTTACATCGGTGTCTCTGTCCCCGCTTTCCTGTTTTCCTGTGTTGAATCTCCAAAACGGAGATTCAAAGTGGGCTTTGCTGGCTGAATTCACTGTAGAAAAGCACCCCGACCTCTCCTCCTTTTGCCCTTGAAACAGCTGACAGGGAGGAATATGTCTGTTCTCCTCTCAGTTGGATGCAGTGAGTCAGGTATTTTACCCCAGCTTAATATCTTGGGGTGGGGGAGAGGAGCTCTTCCAGGCTGCCATGCAGGCTCGGTAACTCACATTTGTGTTTCAGCTTCTTCATCTGTCCGTCCCTCACCCTCCTGGGAATTGTATAGTGCTGTTCTGGTCTGCTGACCCCCAAAGCAGGTCCCTTGGACAGCTTTTGGCTCTTTCTCCATTGTTTTTGTGAGCATTCACCTCCACCTGTTAGTCTGTTGCCATCTTTTATTGAAATGTTTTTTTTTTTTTTTATCAAAAAAGGATGCTGTATTTTGTCAAATGCCTTTTCTGCTTTGATAGAGATACTCATGTGATTTTTTTCCCTTCAGTCTTTTAATGTGGTATATTACATGTGGTATTTTATTTTCTTATGCTTAACTATTCTTGCATACCTGGGATAAAACCCAGTTGATCATGGTGTATAATTTAATTGATGTGTTGTTGGATTTGATTAGCAAGTATTTTGTTGAGGATTTTTGCATCTAAGTTCATTAGAGTTATTGGTCTGTAGTTTTCTCTTCTTGTAGCATCTTTATGTGGATTTAGTATTAGGGTAATGTTGGCATCATAGAATGAGTTAGGTAATGTTCCCTCCTCTTCAATTTTTTGGAAGAGTTTGAACAGGAATCATATTAGTTCTTTCCAAAATGATTGGGAAAATTCATCTGTGAAGCCATTTGGTCCTGGACCTTTCATGGTTGGAAGGTTTTTGACGACAGTTCAATATCACTACTTGTGCATGTAAAATCATTTTCCAACCTTTCACTTGCAACCTGTTTGTGTCCTTGGGTCTAAGGTTTATTTATTTTAGACAGCACATAGATGGGTCACATTTTCTTATTCAATCTGCCAATCTGTGTCTTTTGATTGGAGAGTTTAATCCATTAGCATTCAACATTATTATTGTAAATGCAGCACTTACTTTAGCCATTTTTTCTTTAGGCTTACATATGTCATATTTTGTTTTTATTTCTTTTTTATCCTTTTAGTTACTCTTACCAATAATCTTCCTTTCTACACTGTCCTCCAACCCTCTTTCTCCTGTTTTTTCTCTCAATCTGCAGAACTCCCTTTAGTATTTCTTTTTATTTAGTTATTTTTTTAGGAGGTACTGGGGATTGAACCCAGGGACTTCATACATGGGAAGCAGGTGCTCAACCACTGAGCTACATCCACTCCCCAATGAGAGTTGATTTTTTCATTTGTTTGTTGGTTTTGTTTGTTTTTCAGGAGGTACCAGGGATCAAACCTGGGACCTCTTCTTAGGCTGCCTGTTTGGGCCAATAGATCACCCCACAAAAAATGAAGAAGAAATGAAAAGCAGGTCTCTCACACAGGCCATCAGTGACTCACTAGTCTTCTCCTCTCAAGCTGCTTGTACCTGCCAGTCAATCATCCCACAGCCAGCATCTCCACCAGTACCCAGATAAAGAAAAAAAGAAAAAAAGAAATAGGAAAAAAAGGAGAGGGAAAACAAAAACAAAAACCCCTGGCTAATTTTCCTCAGCTCTCCCTGTGGCTTGCCCAGCTCTCTCCTACCCTAAGCCAGCTGGGCATAGGCCCACTTGTGGGATTTCTCCTCAGCAGCTCCTGTCTACCCCAGGGCTGGCTTTGTGGCTACTCCTCCCCCTGGTATAGCTGCATGGTTCCCCCTCCTCCAGGGCTGGCTGTTTGGTTTCCCCTCCCTTAGGGCCAGCCGGGAAGATTTCCTCTCACCCTGGGCCAGCTGTTATACACCCTTCTTCTCTGAGCCTGCCTGGGCAGCTCCCTCTTTTTCCAGAGCCCATCTGGGATCCCTCCCTCTTCACCTACCTTCTTCTATTACCCCTGTGACACCCCAGTTTCCCTTATGCCCAGCAAGCCTGCCTGCCTTCCCACAGTTTCTAGAGGAAGAGTGCAGCCTGCTGTTCCTTACTCTGCCGTCTTGGATTCTCCCCTCATTTTTGAAGATAGTTTTGCTGGATAAATAATTCTTGGCTGGCAGTTTTTCTCTTTCAGTACCTTAAATACATCATACTACTTTCTTCTCACCTCCATTGTTTCTGATTAGAGCTGCACTTAGTCTTAATGAGGTTCCCTTTTATGTGATGTGTTGCTTTTCTCTTGCTGCTTTCAGAATTCTCCCTTTATCTCTTTTATTTGTCATTCTGAATAGTAGTTGTCTCAGAGTAAGTCTATTCAGATTTATTCTGTTTGGGATTTGTTGTCCTTCTTGTATATTGATAGTTATGTCTTTCATAAAGTTTGGGAAGTTTTCAGTCATTATTTCTTCAAAGATTCTTTCTACCCCCTTTCCATTTTCTTTTCCTTCTGGGACACCCATAATGCATATGTTTGTTCATTTTGCATTGTTATTTAATTCTCTGAGACCCTGTTCCATTTTTTTCCATTCTTTTCTCTTTCTCTTCTATCTTTTCAGATGCTCAGTCCTCCAAATCACTAATTCTGTCTTCCATCAATTAAAATCTGCTATTATATGCCTCTAATGTATTTTTAATCTCATCCATTATGTCTTTCATTCACATAAGCTCTGTTACTTTTCTTTGCAGGCTTTTAAGTTGTTCTTTATGCTCACCCAGCTTCTTCCTTTTTTTAATTAAAAAAATTATTTATTAATTCCCACCCCCTTGTTGATGTTTTTTTTTCCACTTGCCATGTCTGTCTTCTTTGTTTCTTTAGGAGACACTGGGAGCCAAACCCGAGACCGCTGATGTGGGAGAGAGGTGCCTAATCACTTGAGCCATCTCTGCTCCCTGCTTTGTTGTGTCTCTCATTATGTTTTTCCTCCCTGTGTCTCTTGTGGCATCATCTTCTTGCATCAGCTCACTGCGCCTGCCTGTCACATCAGCTCGTTGTCTTCTTTAGGAGACACTGGGAACCTCTGCTCCCTGCTTTGTTGTGTCTCATTATATTTTTTCTTCTTGTGTCTCTTGTTGTGTCAGCTTGCCATGCCTGCCCGTCACGCCAGCTCGCTGTCTTCTTTAGGAGGCACTGGGATCCAAACCAGTGACCTGCCATGTGGTAGATGGGAGCCCAGTAGCCTGAGCCACATCCACTTCCCCAGCTTCTTCTTAATATCCTTTATCTCTTTAGTCATATTTTCCTTCAACTCCTTGAATTGATTTAGGAGACTTGTGTGATTATCATTGATTACTTGTCTTAAGTCCTGTTTCTCATCAGGATTTTTGGTTTTTCCTTTGAGTGGGTGACCTCATCATCACCCTGGCAGAGAGCATTCTCTTATGAAGGATTCCAGTAATAGGATTAAAACCCAGCCTGATTGAGGTGGAACACACCTTAACTAAAGTAACCTCATCAAAAGGTCTTACTCACAATGGATTTATACCCACAGGGATGGATTATTTCTAAGAACATGTTTTTCTGGGGTAAATACAGCTTAAAACAACCACAGCCACTCAGGAGTAGACAAGTCATGGTGATCAGCCTCTGGCAGGCTTTGGCAAAAGCAGCAACAGTCTTTTCAACTTTTTGAGTTTGCCTCTTGTCTAGAGCCCATATCAAACACATTGCGACAATTAAGTAGATTGTCTGCCACAGTGAGTTTCATGGAAATGTTTTATGGCATTGCCCTGATGCATATAAATTCAGTGAAAATTTTATTTTCCTTTCTTCATAACCTGAGATAACAGGATTATTAATGATAGGTATGATCATAACATAGCAGCTCTTGAAAGCAATTCATGCTGCTTAAACCAAATCATTTTCTTCCCATAAATGGATATTCTAGCATTTTGAGTTTCTGCAAAGCCTATAACACCAGACTTATGTCTTTTTCCTCTTGTTTTTAGATTGAAGTTGTTGTGACATTTGCTTCCTTATTTTTCTTTCAAGTGGGAAAATTGGTGAAAATACTTTGTAAGCTGTGAAATGTGTTTCATGTTTAAACTCTCATTATTTCTAAGTTTTCAAAAATTGAATTTGGCACTATAAAGCAAGTTTTTTTTTTTTTTTTTTTTTCAGTGTTTCTTGATTACGTTTCTGGTTGTATTTCACCCAGCAGATGTAAATTGTCTGGAGCATATATCTGTAAGTAGCAAATTATTCCTTCTGCTCACATTGCCACATGATTTAAAGAAAGGTCTCTGTAGTTACCAGAAACCAGAGCTAATTTTGTGATTCACATAATGCCAAAGGCATTTCTGCTTAGATAATCGGGTGAAACCATGTGGACTTAATTAGGGACTACCTATACTCCAGGCTGAGGCTCCAGCTTGTTTTGATTCCTAGGGCTCCCTGGTGCCACTGTTTATCTCGGAATTTAGGTAGTGACAGTAGAGTCCAGACACCTCATTGCCATCAGGGAACTTTGTGGAAAATTTTAAGTCATCAGGGCCTAGGCGTCTCCCTGCTACTGATCTTTCATCTGTGTTGGTAAAGTCATCACTTCATTAGGAGGAACAAGGCAGTGGGAGCCTGTCCTTTGGGTGAGTGATGGTGAAAGGGCCAAGTCTTCTGGATGGTGATCAGTTTGCCATGGCCTCTGCTGGTAGTTCAAGTTCTGGGCTTTGGGAGTTTGTATCCATCTTTTCCTCTTGGATGAGTGGGAAACCTGGTCCTCTGACCCAGCCTCAGGTCACAAGAGCTAGGACCTGGATGAGATCAGCTGGGTCCAAACTGAGGGTTTGAGACAAGAGCAATTTATGTTCTTGTCTAAGGGAAATTTGACCTGGCTTTTCAACATGTGGTGCTGGGTAACCTGGATATCCACATGTAAAAGAATGAAGCTGGACTACTACTCACAACATATACAAAAGTTAACTCAAAATGGATCAAAGACCTAAATATAAGAACTAAAATAATAAAATTCTTAAAATAAAACATAGGGGTAAATCTTCATGTTCTTGGATTTGGCAATGGATTCTTAGATATAATGCCAAAAGCACAGGCAACAAAAGAAAAAATAGATAAATTGGACTTCACAAAAATTAAAACTTTTCTGTATCAAAGGACATTATCAAGAAAGCAAAAAGAGTCTACAGAATGGGAGAAAATATTTGGAAATCATATTATCTGATAAGGGTCTAATTTCCAGAATATTTAAAAGTTTAGCCAAATTGCAAAGAAATATCTGAATCCTGCAGTCCATGGTCAGAGATAGGGAGCAAAAACTCAGATATATAAGGTTAGCAACAGAGAACAGGAAAGATGGAGTAGGCTGGAGAGATCCTGGAGAGCCCTTCTGAGATGATGATGGATTGTTCCTTTCAATTTCCTTTTGGCCTGAAATGTGGCTGATGTGAAAGCAATTTTACTTTTACTTTGGGTTTTCATTGCTGACGGCTCCTTATGTCTGAATCATTGGATCTGAGATCTTTTTGAGCTGTACGAAGACTTGTGGACTCACTCAAAAGAAGCTTTTTCTTTTCCTTCTCACTGTCATCAGGTGATTTTGATGCACTTGTTTTGGGAGTGCTGCTGGTTCAGAGATTTAGACATTGAACTTTAGGGGTAGAAAATGCCCATGGAAATATCATATCAGGGTTGTACTGAGGGGTGGGGGAAGGAGGAAGGTGACCTTATTTAGTCTCTTTGTCAACATAAATGACCTCTAAGTAAATAGACTAATGGTATATGCTAGCAGGAGGCTCTTAGCAAGATGTCCCTGAAAAATGACACAAAAGCTGGGGTATAAAACAGAGATGTTTCATAAATGAAACATTCCCTTACTGTTTGAGGTAACCACACAAAATCTCACTTGGTGACCTCATCTATCGCCCTAGCAGAGAACATGCATTCGTTTTGAGAAAAAAGGACCTGGGGAGCCTTGCTGAATGTCTTAGACTTCATCCTGCTTTGTCTGAGTCTCTTGATTGCCTGAATCCTTTACATTAGTAAAACTTGATACTGGGTAAGATTTTTGATTCACTTGTCTGATTTGGCAATCTAGACCTTCGTGTTAGCTCAGGTAATGATCGAATAGAGTATAGAAAACAAGAAGTTTCCACGTACATGTGTACTGTAGCTTCTTTTTTGCTGTCTCTTAAGATCTACTTCAATTTGTAGCTATCTTGTAAGCCAAATGTCATTATAAAAGGATAATAAAGTTTTTAATATTTTACTCCTTACAAGCTTAATAAGAGTCACACCATAAGACTTTCCTATCCCATGGATCAGCTAGTTGCAACTTCCTGGATCAGCTTTTCTCTGGAACAGCCTCACCCTGGAACAAAACTGCCAAGACAAAGTTGCCTAGCTACCTCTTTGGAGGTCTTTGCTGATGTCATTTCTTTCTTGTGCCTCCAGTTAACCTCTTTGGGAATTGATGGGTGAATAGCAGGGAGGTTTGTTGGGCAATTTTGAACCACTAGAATCACTTCATTGAATGACAGCAGTTAAGGAATAATGCTAAGTTCATATCAACTTTCTCTGCAAGGCCTTTTTCTGGTGTGCAGTCCTATTCAGCTTTAACTATCCATGCAGGTGAAGAGGAATTTGACATATCTTGCTTTCCCCATTGCTCTGTTAATTGTTTTATTCTTTTTAGACTGTTTTTGGCTCTCTGGTATCTAGAACTGTGAGAGAATAAATTTTTGTTGTTTTAAGCCACCCTGTGCATGGTAATTAGTTTCTGCAGCCCTAGGAAGTGAATACACAAATGCATGCTTATTAATTCATATATGCAATCAAAATAGCCAATGAGGAGGAAGGAGTATTAAACAGTTTACCCTCTAGACAGATGAAATATATATTTTTTATGAAAGATATTTTCATTTGCTAATGATGTTATTGGTATTTGGATTCAATATTCAGTAAGTATCTCTGAGGATTTTAATTACTGGTTGCCTAAGGCATCATTGCCATAAAATGTACAAACATTCTGAATGTCCCAGCTTGGTTTTTTGTTGTTGTTGTTGCTGTTACTAAAAGTAACATCTGCTCACTTTAGATCTTTAGGGCCTGCTTCCTTCTGTTATTGGAAAAGCCCAAATATTCATACCACAGTTGGCACTACGGAGATGGGGCCTGTTCTGTCTCCTGAGTTATTGATGAGGCTGCCAGCCAGGTTGCGGGGGCAGAATTCTGGCAGGATTTGTGTTCAAAATCCCTTAAGCTTAGGCAACTGGCCAGGGATGTCATCAAGGGGATGAAAATGCTTCCCTGACTCCCTGCTACATAAAAACACACTCTGTATATGACCTATTTGTTTTCAGTTTCTGTGATAGATCATAAGCTGTGGAAACCTCTAGATAGGATCACTTAAAAGAAGCTGAATACAATATGCCCTTTGCTTAACTTAATTTTTTTTTTAAACAAAAAGATTGCTAAAGGTCTTAGGTCTGTCTTTCTGGCAATTTAACATCACAGTCAGATTTGTAAAATAATTCTGATGATATTAGAAATAAAAATTTAGATTCTTCATTTTAGAAACCAGGACCTTGAATTGAAGTAAGAGTTTCTAGAGACACTGATGATTTAAAAGGCCCCTAATGTGGTTTGTCAGCTGGTGAAAGCCATCCCAGACCTTGCCATTCAAAGTGTGGCCCAGGGACCAGAAACATCAGCATCACTTGGGAACTTGTTAGAGAGGAAAAATCTCAGGCCCCTTTCCAGACCTGTGGAATAAGAATATGCATTTTAGCAAGATCCCCAAATAATTTGTAATCACATTAAAATTTGAGAAGTGCTTGTCTAGAAGAGTATTTCTATTTAAATTTAATTCAGGACACAGCCTGTTTAAAATACACCAGGTGTTCCTTATCTTCCCATTATCTAATTGAATAAAAAAATACCCTAAGGATGAATTTTAAAACACTCCATCTTCATTAAATGACTATTAATTAAAATTTGGCATTATCTTAATTGAAATACTATTTCCAAGAGGCTTCTAACATTTTCTCTAATTTACTTTCCTCTATACCAGTTATAACCTTAAAGTGCATTTTCAGGGTCACAGGTCGTTTCATGAAGGTTGGGGTGGATTATAAACTAGTACTTTTCTGGATTGTAACTTGAAAATATGTACCAAAAGCATGTGTAATCATTCTTCTTCCAGGCTTTTTCCCTGAATAAATAATTATCAATATGTGGAAAGATATGGTGACAAAGATATAAGAGTATTCAGTCCAGTGTTGTTTCTAACAAATGAAACGTGAGATTGGATAAAGAAAGATGGTACTATCTATATAATGAGATCATATGAGTATTAAAAAGAGACTGGAAGAATATTTAATTACAGGAAAATGTGCATAATATGTGAAATTTTGGTAAGTAGAGTTTTAAGCAATGTATAAGCTCTCGACATACAAAAAACAGTAGAGAAAAGATCTTCAGAGTATTGAGATGTATATCTAGGCCTTGGGATTATGAGTAATTTTAATTTTTTCTTCTTGGTTTCCTATTTTTTAGAAATTTCTATGATCAGCAAATTATTTAAACAAAACAGAAGTGGTTATAAAAAAGCTCCTTAAAGTGCCTAAGAACAGTTCTTTGCAATCCAATTTAATTTGCCATGAACCCAACTGTAGCCATTTGTTCTAAGGGAAAAGTTCTTTATAAAGAGGCTGCCTTTATTGGGTGTTTATAACCACTAAATAGTTTTGTAATCTTGAGGTTATCAGGGCAGCAGAGGCAAGGGGGAGAGCAGCCAGAGAAGAGCCAGGGGAAGGAGAGGGAGAGAGGAGGAGAAAGAGATGGAGGAGGAAGGGAGAGGCAGAGGGAGAGAAACACTACTGCAGAAAGAAAGTACATTTCCATTTAGTATCAAATTACCTATAATGACCTTTTGTATTAATCTGACAAAAGGGCTAAATATTATATTGAACTTGGCTAGCACCAACCCAACGTGGCTAATATGTCAGAATAAGGATTTTTTAATATGCCTAGAAAGAATTTGGCCTTAAACATTTGTGCCCTTTAGCTGTGCATTTTGCTGGTGACATTAACACCTTAAGGGCAGAATTTGCCTTGGATGTAAATTACTTGAAATCGTCATACTGCCAAGTAACATTCATATATTCATTCTTGCAGGGGCTTCTTTGTTTTAGGGTAGTTTTGTTGTCTCTGCAATAGGACCATAACTGGATGCAGTGAAGGGCCATGATGTGCAATCAGAGGACAAATACAAAATTACAAGTCCTGGAAAGGATCGTGTGTGGCCGGTGGCCAGAACAGTGTGCAGCAGTTTCTAATAGTCTACTTGATGTTCCCCAATCACCTTTTTGTGCTGCTGGGTTTCCCTTTATGGGGAAAAAATGTTTCATGGTGGAGACAAGATGAGAAGAGATGAGAATGACAGTATCTTTGGCCATTTGAGAATGTTGACTCCCCAGTATACTTATGGACTCACAGGTTGTGGACAAACAAGGGTTCAGGTGTATAGCTGCTGGTTTGGGGGAGCCAATCTTCATTTCTGCTGCTTAGATGGACGAGAACAACAATTGCTGTTATGGAAAGAGCACTGAACAGAGAGTCCAGTGAGGGCTCTATCTTAGCTTTGCTCTGATCAGCATCTCTGTCTGTGTATTTATATGTTAAATTAAGTAGTTGAACTGGAAGACCTCTAAGGTCCCTTCTAGAATGATGCACTTTCTCTGCTTATAGGAAGTAGTGATGCATCACAGGTAACTGCAGACATTCCTACCTCATATTTAACCCTTTAAAGGCTGCCAGGTTGCCGACCAAAATTCTCCAGGTGCAACCAATCAGGACTGCTCTTCAATGAAATCTTTAGCTGCTTGTGCTAGATTCAGAAAAAGTATCTGTTTTTGGTCTTTGGTTATGAGAACGTTCTCAGACTCCACTCTCAAACTTTTTGGACTTGATTCTCTCCTGCCTCTAGACCAGAGATTCTTAACAAGGGTCCGTGAGCTTGAATTGAAATTCAAAAAAACATTATTCTTGTGGGGACGTGTTGGTGCGGGTATGATAGGTTTATTAAATACTGCAGTATAGTGTGAACTTAGTAAGGAGTCTGCGGAACAAAAAAGGTTAAGAACCCCTGCCCTAGACTATGCACGGGGGGCTTTTCTGATCTCAGCTCCTCCACAGCCTCTGGAGAGAGATTGAGGGAAGTTAGGAGACATATTAGTAGGTTATTGTAACATCTTTTTTCCTAACTTGTCTAGCAAATATAAGACCTCTATTTTTTTGTGTTTTAGGTTTTATTATTTATTTCAGGTTTTATTATTTAGTGTATATTTTTATTTTTAGGCTTTTTGTTGGTCCACTCATTTATTCATATAATATTTATTTATTAATGGGTGGAAGATTTTTTTTCCTGGAAGATATTTTTCCTGCTGAAATACTGGAAGTGTTTTTGAATTCAATACAAATTCAATTTTAGTTAAAAAATAAAAGCTTACCAAATTCATGAAGTATAGAAAATATATTTTATTTCTCACCTATTATCTATTAGTACTTGATATTGTGCTTTATAAAGAATTGCTGTATGAAATGATGATACATTAAAACACACACATCAAACAAGATGTTTACTAAAATGCCTTTTTTAAATATTGAGTTGGAATTTGCATTTCACAATGCTTAGAATTTTTACCATTAGGTACACATACAAGATTCTTTGCATTTCAAATATGAAATGGAAATGAATATTTCACTCTGATTCCACAGCTTCAGTAAATAGCTCTGACATTAGAACAAAGGTTTAAGTCCATGTGTAAAGTCTGGCAATACTGGGGCTTGACTTTTCCAATTATTTTTCCTGCTGGAAACGTCTAGAATGCTGAATTATTGAAATATCTTTACTGCTTTTCCTTGGCAAGTGTTTTCATTAGCTTATGAGGGAACGTAAAGTTCTAATGCAGAATGTCACTTTGCTGTTTAACAAAAAGATCAATGGTAAAACTGAACTGAACACTATGTTCTCTTCCTCCTTTTAGGAGTCCTGACTCTTTCTGATATATTTTTTTAAATCATCATATTTTAGGAAAAATTAATAATTTCAGACTATTTCATGTGCTGACCCTACTGTGTTGTGGCCCTGAACATGTACACACATCTATGTCCTGCTCCTAGGAATAGATGAGTTAGAGACACCAAGAGAATCAACAGGCATTTTGTTGATTGTACTTTAAAGAATGAATTTCTTAAGAAGAGACACACATTTCTGATATGAATTCCAAAAGTGGAAAAACAATAGCTCTACAATTCAAACATGCAGACAGTCAATAAAATATATCAGTATATCTTGTCCCTTTAGGAACACTGCCACCTTCCTCTCAAGTCCAACTCTTTCAAGTTAATATATTTTAAAAGTTGACTTTTGGGAAGAACTAGTTGGCATTTGAGAGTTAAATATATATAATGAAGCAGGAAAAAGAAAACCAAAAAGACAATCACATTGCTTTACTTCACGGAATAACAGCTGGGATGTTCATTTACTACTGCCTTTTCAGGCTAATAAAATTTACTCTACAACAGCCTTCCAAATACCACCGTGAAAGCCAAGATTTTTTTTTTTTTTTTTTCTAGAAATCAAATGACTTCTTGTAATACTATTTTATGGACTGCACTGATTATTTTACCATTTGGGGATAGAGATAAAGTCTCAAGAGCTGTGGAAATTCAACTATACCAAATTTGAATCACTGCTTCTTATGGTGTGCTGTTGAAAAATACATAATTTCAAATACATCTCCATGTTTGTAGTTCACTAAAATCGATGCACAAATATTCCAAAATTGACGATCAGGTGACAGTTTATCAGGTGTTTTTGCCTGGTTTTGTCTGTTCATCTTTTGGGTGTTTATCACTGATCATTTGTGAGCTCCTATCTTGCCCTCTCACCCCTTCGCTTTTCCCTAATGGACTGTTGGTGGAAGGAGGAGAATGTGCTAGGCCAATAGTCAATAGTTGGTGTCATACTAGTTAGCCTATTCAAGGTTTGATGTGAAATTTTGGAAAACACTAGATAAATTAAATTTTAAGAGCTCTCCTTGGGGGTGAGGGATATGAGGGATATGGTCATATGAACGTTCAGGAAATTTTTGATATTTGGAACTTTTGCCAGATGAATTTGATTAGTAAAGATCTGGGTTTTATTAGTTTTATCTGAGTCTTCATGATTATGTATGTAGACATTCCTAGCACAAATATGAATTATGCTGTGTTCATTGTGTTGCTGAATTCAGTTGTGCTCTCTTTCACATGTCTCTCCAATAATTGAAAAAATAAATATAATAATGAACTCTAATGTTTAATAAGTACTTACCTGAGACCTTTAATTATGATAAGTATTTTACTTATATAGATGAGGTAATATATGTAATATATTTACATTAATGGGGAAAGCAAAAGTAGATTAGATTACTATCCCATTTAAGAGGTGAGGAAACAGAGGCACCAAGAAGTTAGGTAATTTTCCCAAGGTTACACAGGTAGTAAGAAATAAAGTTGGGAGCTAAATTCAGAACCTTCTCTCTTCGCCACTATGTTATAATGCCATTCATTCATGGGCAGAGCAGTTGATATTTGTTACCCCCAGCTGGTGTGAATATTGTCTGCTAGCATGCTGCAACAGTGCCTGTTGGAAGATGGGGGCTAATAAATATAGACCCACATTTCTGCATGATATTCTTAGAATGAGGATGGTGAGAAACCTCAGCTCCTTCTATCCTTCCATTCAGGCTGTAGGCTCACTGCAAGTGGATCACAGGTGGGTTCCCGAGGTTAATGGCCTGTGTATGGATAATTCTGGTCCACACTACACTGGAGAGTGTGCCAAAGATAAAGCATGTGGAAAACATGACTCACTTCTAGCCAGTCCTCCAGCTTTTGCTTGGAAAAGTGCCAGGAGGATAGAACACATATTTGGAAACCGAAATTGTGAAAAGAAAGGAATTGGTATTTTCATTAACCTTTTTGCTTAGAGATTCATTTTTCATTTTTAACCAACCAATAGTTATTGGGTAGATCTTCTGTAGTACAAGTGAATTTAGAATTTGCCAAATTAAGAATCATAACTTTTCATTTTAATTGGATATCAGGCATCCTACCCTTTGCTTTTCTCTAATTTGGCCATTTTAGAATTCAATTTCAGCAAAACACTCCTGTTCTAAAGGGTATGAAGGGTGAAGCACAATCTGAGTCATCAGGCACACAAATCACTATTCTGCAGGACAGCCTGGGATGGATGATGTAACAGATATAAAAATGAAATAGCACAGGATAAACACTCAGGAGAGATGATTTCTGACTTGGGTAGTCAAAGCTTTTTGAAGAGGGCAGAACTTGAAAACATTGAGGTGAAGAAGAAGGGCATTCTGTATAGAGGAAATAGTGTACTCAAGGCTGGAAAATTGCAGTGGATGTTCCGGGAGTGGTAGGGGGTGAGGCTAGAGGTTAACAGGAGAAGGAGGAGCAGGAGAGTGACATGGGGAATTGAGATAGGAGACACTGAGCCTGAATTCTGGGAGCCTTGACTATTATATGGAGATTGGATTTTATCCTGTGTGAACAGAAAGCCATCACAGGTGCTGAGGAAGGAGTGGTACTCTCAAAGCTGGAACCGACTCTGTGCATGAAGAAGGACTTGTAGGAGATAAAGACAAGAGGCAAAGGCTTTTAAGAGAGTCCAGGAGAGAGGTAAAAGGACCTGAAATCTGGATTGCTGTGGGAATGGAAAAGAAGGACAGAAGTAGACTGAATGTGAGCATTTGGCTGGGCTGTGCAGGGAGAAGTGAAGGAAGGAGAGCAGTCAATATTTCTTGCCTCTGATTTTTCCAGTGCTGGAAGAACAGGGACCAGCTTGACTAGCTTGTTTGCATCTTTTTTTTTTCCCCAGTGGTTGGTGGTAAGGAAGGGATTGTTTCTTGAAATTTGTTCATCTCTATACTATTTTTTTGTGCAACCAAAGTAGAAAAGCAATCCATAACCCTGAATTATTAAAACTAGAAGATATATAATATATGAGAGAATTCTTGGGATGTATTTGTTTTTGCTTCTGAAAAAGAAGGAAATAGTACTTCTTGCAGATCTACAAAGTTTGAACTCCTTTATCTGCTTGGATCACCCAGAAGCTTCATTAATTTAATATTGCCTATAAAATAGCCTGGGCTGTTTTATTGAAGCAACTTTCTGACTTTTTCTCAGCACTTCTATTTCTATCAGGCTGTCTAAAGAAGAACAGAGACATACACATTTAAAAACCGGAACTTTTTTCACCAAAGTTTTGTGGGTGTCAAAGAGACACTGGCTCAGTCCTTATTCATCTTTGTTTAAAATTTTTTCAGGTTGAGTCTGTCCCTTCTTGCTGGATGTGATAGAAATGGAGACACAGAGAGGAAAGAAGCTGCCATATTATACTGATCCTGCCGTGTGAAAGAGAGGACAGCAGAAAAACAGAGATGCCCCTAGAGGCTGAGAGAGTTTCTGGAGTCTGGAACCAGCAGAGCAGAGGCACAGAAAGAGGCCCCTGAGGGGCTGGGCCCAAGGCTGAGAAGAAGAGCCCATGATTGCCACATGGCAGGACACCATGATCAGCAGTAGCTGGCTTTGGTGAGAAAGCATCTCTGATGCTGCCTTAATTTGTACATTTCACAGTCCAGGAACTGTAAGCTTTTACAAATAAATACCCTTTATAAAATCCAACCCATTTCTGGTACTTTGCATCGGCACCCTTAGGCAAACTAAGACAGTACTCCATATGGTTATTGCAAGGATGAAATGAGTTAAATACATAAAATCCTTGGCACAATATCTGGTACACAGCGAGTGTTCAATAATTATCTTTTTATTAATAGTTATTTTTGTTAATTTTAACTAATAAAATAATTATTTTCATATTATCTTTATTAACTAAATCCATAGCATAATTTCTGGGACTAATATGACTTAATAAATGCTAGCTCTGATGAGGAATGAGAATCAGTATATAGTATAAGGCCCAAAATAATACGTGCTCAGTTAATAATAATTGATAATTAGCTGATCCTGTCATTTCCTTACAAATTCTCCCCCTTTCTGATGAGGATTGGTTTTCCCTAAGCCAGAAACACTTTTGGGCCCTTCTCTTAAACCATCCTCTGCTCTATACAACCCCTCCCCAGTAATTTCCAAGTGAGATGAATAGCAACCTCCTTTTATTTACCGCCCCCCCCTGCTGCTTGTGCTCTCTGTGTCCATTTGCTGTGCATTTTTCTGTGTCTGCTTGTCTCCCTTTGTTGGGTCATCCTGCTGTGTGAGCCCACCATGCTGCGCAGGCTGGCTTGCCTCACTACGAGGCCCACGGGAATTGAACCAGGGGCTTCCCACGTGGTAAACCGGAGCCCAACCAATTAAGCCACAGCTGCTTCCCTTGAATAGGTTTTTAAAAATATGTATTAGCTGTTCTTCTACACAGTATGGTCTTTGAAATTCAGCAGCTCAGTTAGGCAAAGAAAACATTTTTCATTGCATATCTTATCAAAAATAGAGTAGATATTCTACCAAACAAACGTCTCAATTAAAAAACAACAGAGCTTCTCTTTGCCTTTGTCTCTGCCCCCTGGTGTATGTGGTTGCTTAGAGATATTATTCAAATTCCACAGCTGGTTTAGTTAATGCAATTAATTCTAGGCAACACAAATACTCACCAATCCCTGTTCCATTCTGTAGTCCACGAGATTTTACCATATCTTGTTCATAGATTTTAGCAGTTCCAGTTTTCCACCTTGTTTTCACTTATTCTTTGACTTAGTAGTTTTCAAAATTTTAAAGCCTTTAAATTCATGTTCAAAGGAAAATGTTTTGTGGAAGCCCACTGTGTAAAACAAATAAAAGCTGATCTTTTCTGCTTTTATACACAGACCTGTATTTCCCTGATGGTTCGTTGACTCTGCTATTCCCATATATTATTATATTCGCTCTCTCATCGTTACCACCACACCTCTATTCTTTCTGGGATTCCTGTGTTCGATATCCATTCTGCTGTGGCTTTTATAACATTTATCCATATCCCTATCCTTGTCTTGCCACATTGAATTTTTTTAACTTTTTATTATGGAAACACATGGAAATACACGGGATAATATGAGTGAATCTTGAGGACTTTATGTTGAGTGAAGCAAAACAGGCATTGAAGGATGAATATTACATGACCTCACTGATATGAATTAAGCAAATTGAGCAGACTCAGAAAGCTATTGTCTGGAAGATAGGTTTACAGGAAATAGGAAGAAGAAGGTTGTGAGCCTACGCCCATACAGACAGAATCTATGGTGAAGTGAAAGTGTGTAGTTGTGCATTGAATGGATATGACAGGAGGGTAGTGATATTATTGGGTTGGGTGGTGCAGGTTTGACAGGTGGGTAGATTGGGGAAGGTGGGTTGGAAGGTCCAGAGAACTAGGGGGAGGGTTGGGAAAGGGAACAGGAGAACACTGGGGATTGGTGTATATGTGGTTGAAAGTACAAAGTTGGGAATGCTCTTATGGCAATATGACTAGGAAGGGTTACTGGTTTAGGGTGTTGGTGGGGGGGGGACGCATTTGGGACACGGCATACCTACAGCAGGCTTCTAGGGAGTGTGTAAGTGATCATTTTGTCATAATGTGTTGTATCAGTGGGTGGAGACCCACATAATGAGTGGGAAGGAGTTGGACTCCCATCCTGGAGAGGACCGATATGTTCACAAACAGAGGGGTGAGAATCTTTTGAGAGCATGGATGGTTCCTAATAAGGGAGGACAAACCAGTGTGTCAAGACCTCAGTGTAGTTGCAAGTAACTATTAATCTTGTCATCCAAGGAGTGAGGCCAGGGGGTCACCGTAGGCCCTGAGGGGAGGGGGAGAGAGGAATAGAATAGATTGAACAGAGGGTATTTAGTGGGCAGTGGAAGTGTTCTACATGATCTAGCAATGATGGACACAGGCCATGTTAAATATCATCAAAATTATAAAATTGTACCATCTAAACTGTAAACCATAATGTAAACCATTGACCATGGTTAGTAGCTGTGTCTCACTATTTGTATATCAGTTATAACAAAGGTACCATCCACATATAAAAAGGTATTAGTACGGGAAGGGGGCAAAGGGGAGGATGTTGGTTATATGAGAGTCCCCTATATTCTGTATGTGACTTTACTGTGACCTAAAACTTCTTTGAAAACAAAATGGAAAAAAGTAAGACACTGGGAAATAAATGGAAGAAAATGCCACTGTACATACAGGACAGAAGATATTACAGTGATGAAAGGCAAAAATGTCAAAAAAATTTTTAAAAATATTTTTCATTATTTTTTAATATCCCAATCTTTTAATATAATTTTACTTTTATTACTTTTAAATTTTTATGTATTTTATTTCTTATATTTAAACCTATCATTATTATTTCATTTTCCTATTAATTGTATTTGGCTTTTTTAATGGTTTCATTTTTGAAGAAGCTTTGGATCTCAGAAGGGTTACAACTGGGGCAACGGAGGATCATTGGTGTGAGGTGTCAGTGATGGGGGGATACATGGGAGGAAGTTCACCTGGGCATACATATAAGGTACATAAATATGTTCAAATGTTCACAGGGATTGTCACAGTGGGTGGAGACTCACACAAAAACCTAGAGAATATTGAATTCCCATCCTGGGGAGCTCTGCCACATTCTTGAATGGAGCAGCAATAGTCCCCCAAGTGCAGGGGCAATGACTGGTGAAGGAGGATGATCCATTGATGGGCCCTTGATATTGATGACTATGCTTATGAGCCTTTTGTGAGTGCCTAAGAGTTGCCTCCTGAGAGCCTCCTTGTTGCTCAAATGTGGCCTCTCTCTAAGCCAAACTCAGCATATAAATGTGTTACCTTCCCCCCAGTGTGGGACATGACTCCTGGGGATGAGCCTCCCTGGCACCGAGGGATTACTACCAAGCACCAACTAGGAATGCAAATGGAAAAACACCTTGAATAAAAGAGAGAAAAGGTAAAGACAAATGAGTTTATATGACTAAGAGACTTCAAAGTGAGTCGGGAGATCATCCTAGAGGTAACGCTTATGCATATCTCAGCAGGATCTCATAGACTGCCAAAGTGGATACTACCCCAAATAGTGGAGCTCCTGATGGCTCTGGAGAAACCCAGGTCCTATGATTAGGGCAGATAGCTCCAGAGTTTGGCTCCTTGCCAATGGACCCTACTTTGGAGCTAGTGCTGCCCAGTGTGATAGAGTTGGACTCAGTTGTGACTTCTCTACACATGCCTTTTCTGTCCCTTCTATTCAAACTTACAGTTGGTGCTGGAGTTGGTAGGTGTACGTCCAAGAGACTTGAATCTCTGGGCTGTCCATGTGCCAGCTGGACCCGGAACCTCAGTGGAGTTGCGACACCTACTCTCCAGTTCGTTGGACTCATCCAGGATAACTAACAAGGAGGTAAGGCTTGACAACCACCATACCAAGGAAACGAGCGAGCCGACAACTGCAAGCAAGAGAGTCCCATCCATCAGCTGTATGGGATCGAAGCATCCTCTCAATTAGGGGTGGAATGGACATCACCATCCCAGAATCCTCAGGATTGGGGAATGAGCTATGGACTAGAGTGGACTTACTGGTATTCTACTATAGACACATTGTGATTCTAGCATTGGAAGAAATTATAACATTGAGGTGGAAGCAGTGGCCACTGGAGGCTCTGGGAGCAGGGAGAGGGAAAATCAGTTGTAATACAGGAGCTTTTGGAACTTGGGAATTGTCCTGAATGACATGGCAATGACAGATATAGGCCATTTTATATCGTCACATAATATGCAGAACTGTGTGGGAGAGAGTGTAAACTACATGTGAACTATGGTCCATACTCAGTGGCAATGCCTCAGGATGCGTTTATCAATTGAAATGAATGTGCCACATTAATGAAGGATGTCTATGTGGGAGGGTGTGGGAGGTGTGGGGAGTGGGGCATATGGGAATCCATATATTTTTTGTGTAACATTTATGTAATCTAAGTATCTTTTAAAAATTATTAAAAAATTTGATTAAGGTCTATCACTCATACATAAACATACATAAACAATAAGTGTACAGTAAAATTTGTGAATTTACAAAACAAACATACAGGGCTCCCATATATCTCTCCACCACCAACACCTTGCCTTGATTTGAAAAAGATATGGAACACTTCATGAATTTGCATGTCATTCTTGTGCAGAGGCCATGCTAATCTCCTTTGTATCATTCCAATTTTAGTATATGTGCTGTCGAAGTGAGCACTAGGGGAATTTTAAATATGTTAAAAATAGAAAAACACGTTGAACCCCTAACTACCTATCAGCAGTTTAACCTACACATTTCAGTCTTGTGTTATTGCTATTCCTACATTAGCACATTCCTTCCACCCAGCATCCCAGCATGTCCCACTAGGTTATTTTTGAAGCAAGTCTCAGGTACATCGTTTCATCTGTATGTACCTCAGCATGTATCTCTAAAAGCTAAGGATAATTTAAATTATTACTTCTTAAAAAGTGAACAATAGCTCCTTAAGATCAAGCATCTAGTTTGTGTCTATATTTTTTAATGTCCCATAAGTATGTTTTTATTGATGGCTTGTTTGACTGAGAATCCAAGGGAAATTCACACATTATGCTTGCTTGAAATGTTTGTCTTTTTAAATACCCCTCTCCGTTTTTTTTTTTCTCCTTGGAAATTTCTTGTCAAAGAAATTGTGTCTTCTAGAGTTTCCCACAATCTGGATTTTGCTGATTGCATCCCTTTTACATATTACCTTGCATCCCTTTTATATCCCTTTTACAAATTACTCTGTCCCCAGTGTTTCCGGTAAGTTGATAATTGGATCTAAAAGCTTGAGCAGATTCAGGTGCAGTTCTTGGGAGGTGGGGCAGGAATCCCTTAGAAGGTAGCGTACATGTCTGTCGAGAAGCACAAGGTTTAGAGGTCTTACTCTTTTGGATCATCATTGCCTTAGATCCAATTTTTTCATTAGGTGAGTTATTTTCTAATTCTATCATTCCTTCATTCATTAGTAGGAATCTTTCTATATTGAGAAACTTTCCCTCATCAACTATGTGGTTATCCTGAGGTATATTTTATATAGGAAAGACAGGTTAAATGTTTATTTTCCTTTATTTACTAAATCTTCAGCATAAAGAGTGGGTTCCCTTACAGCCTCTAAAGGTGACCACGGAGTTTTTTTTTAATCAATTTTTTTTTAATTTTTAAAGAAGCTTTAGATTACATAAATGTTACATAAAAAATATTAGGGATTCTTATATACCCCATTCCCTCTGCCTCCCACACTTTCCCACATCAACAAAATCCCTCATTAGTGTGGTAAAATTGTTACAATTGATGAACACATATTGAAGCATTGCTACTAACCATAGATTACAGTTTACATTATAGTTTACACTCTGTCCTGCACAATTTTGTAGGTTATGACAAAATATACAATGGCCTGTATCCATCACTGCAATGTCATGCAGGACAATTCCAATGTCCTGCAAATGCCCCCATAGTACACCTATTCTTCCCTCTCCCATCCCTCAGAACCTCTGGTGGCCACTGCTTTTATATCAACGATAAGAGTTCTTCCATTGCTAGAATAATAATAAGTCTATAGTAGAATAATAATAAGTCTACTTTAGCCCATTATTCACTCCCCAATCCTGAGGATTTTGGGATGGTGATGCCCACTCTGCTTCTAATTGACAGGGGGCTTAGATTCCATGGGGCAGATGGATGGAGTTATCTTGGCTTGCAGTTGCAGACACTCCCTGTTCCTTGGGATGGGTGTTGACCATCATACCACTGAGTTTTTAAGCATCATTTTGAGTACACCGATTTAAATAGATTTGTTGTGTTTCAGTCTGTTGCAGCTATCTTTAATCCTTGAATTGTCCTATATTTGGCCAGAGGGAGCCTCTTCAAAGAGACTTGAGTCATTTTTATACAACCACCGTAGTCTGTGACAGCTATCTTGCTTTCTAGGGTATGAAAACATGGCTCAGGGTCATGTATATATCCTGCCCCAGATGTAGATTCAGCTGTTCATCTAAGGCTGGGGTGGGCAGACCTTTTCAATAAAGGGCAAATAGTAAGCATTTTAGCCTTTGCAGGCCATTCAGTCTCTGTCACAACTCTGCCGTGTAGTATGAAAACAGCCATAGCCAATAATGTGAATGAAGGAATGTTGCTGTGTTCCAATAAATTTTATTTATGCTGAAACTTGAATTTCACATAATTTTCATGCATCATGAAATATTTTCTTTTGATTATTTTCAACCATTTAAAAATGTGAAAACCAATCCTAGCTTACAGGGCTGTACAACAGTCAGTGGGGCATGGTTTACCAACCCCTATTCTAAGGAACTCTGGTTCTTTTTAATGAGAAATGGTGAGACCATAATCTGGGCTCTAGGGATACTCATTGCTTCTGGCTATTGTTTCTAGGCCCTTTCAGTGGACAAGGCTGGGAAATACACAAGTTAAAAGAGAAAAATATTTTTATAAGTTCATACTAATACTATTTCCAGTTCACATTTTGGACTATAGGATTTATTGGACTTATGTGATGTTCTATTGAGGAGAGTATGCTGTTGGATCCTGGTCTCATCCCTGGCTGAGTTCAGAGATTTGTGTATGTGTGATCCTGACTGCTCTCAGGCCAGTTCCCTGGCAAGAGATGAAGGTGCCTTGGGCTCTGCATGGGAGACAGCAGGACGGATGGGGGTCTCTGTGGCTGGCTGGCAGCAGTGGCTCTTGTGGGAGGATTGTCCTTAACCACTCAGAATTTATCTTATTGGAGAATCTGATCTCCCGCTATGAGGTGCCTTGTGTCCTGGACCTCAGGATGGACACCCACCATTGGTGATGATGCTTCAGAGGAGAAGACAGCCAACCCAACCCACAAATGCCAGTAGAACACATCTGCGGTCATCGGAGTTCATGTGTGGCATGCAGGTGAGGGGCGTGCTGGCACAGGACAACGGCTGGCCAAGGCATCCAGTGGCTGCCACTCCCTTACCCTTGGCAGAGTCCTGTTTTCTGAAAAGATTCCAGGTTGCTCCTCTGTGAGTCTGTCATTTTCTGGTTAGAAAAGAAAGCACATATACCTGGGTGATGCTGTCTGGGGCTGGCCTGGCTGGCTGAGTCCACAGAGTCTGTGGACAGGAGTAGGGAGGAAAGCAAGTGTGTTAGGCCCTCTCTACCAACATAGATGTGAGCACAGTGGTGGAGCCCAGATTGGGGGTGGGAGTGGGCAGCATACTGGGTGAGTAGTGATTGGCAAGGACAGTGTCTCATGTGTGACTGGTGTATTTGACAAATCAAAGGATCTGATCCAGGGCCACCTCATCACCCTTTCTCTGGTATCCAGGCTCTGAGACCAGCCTCAACCCCTGACCTACTGGCCTACCTCCCACAGTTGTGCCAGGCAGCCAGTGGGAAGCTTATGTTCATGAACAAGTATCATGGGCCGAAGCTGTCGGTGCAGGGCTTCAAGGAAGTACTTTTCTAGTTCTTCCACAATGGGTGGTATCTGTGCCATGACCTCCTGGGTCCTGTGCTCAAGAAGCTGGCTGAGCTCAAGGTGGTATTGGAGCAACAGGAGTCCTACCCAATCTTTCCTCTTGAGCTGGGCAGTGGCAATGGGTACTCCAAACTCTGGGTCCAGTTTTGATGGCTTCCTGGCAGCAGCTGTACCTTGTGTTGTCAGATATCTGAGCCAATGCTGGGGTCTCAAGTAGCCAAGCTCCTGACCATTGGCAGCCATGGGCTCCCATCAGCAACTCTCTCGTTCCAAGGCCTCCAAAGACCTTGATGTCAGAGTGGACTGGAAAGGTGGATCTGTCAACCATGGTCCTCTGGCCATGTAGCACCCCACCCTTCACCTTCTTCCTATCTGCTCTCAGAAGAGGGCATCAGAAATAAGCAAGTGTTTGAGGGAGGCCTGGAGATCTGGCCACCATGGAGCTGCCAAGTCTCAGATCAGTGGGATCTAACAATGGGGCTACCCTCTCAGGATAGCCATCCTTGCTGTTAGTGGGTTGGGACCCCTTTTTCCTGGGGCGGCTGGGTGCACAGGGCTATAAGCCAAGAACACAGGCTCCACCGGTGGGGTTGCCTGCCATGTGCTCCTTTTGGCCACACTGAATTTTAATTTGATTTATCTGTCTTTCCCACTAGATGGTGAAGTCCTTGGAGACATAGACCTCTGTTCCTCTAGTGCTTAGTGTAACACTTTATACACAAAGTTGGTTCAATGGCTGACTGATCGACTGTGTCCAAGATCAGAGATATCAAATCAGAAAGGGTGGATCAATAATGCAAAGGGGCCTAAATAATGGACAACTGGTGAAGGATCCAAAAGATAAGCTGTTATCAGAAAAGTGATGCTTGGCAGAAGGTGTAAGAAACCAAGAGGGGGCATATATCAGTCAAGATCCCAACAGGAAAAAGATTGCACACTCAAATTAGGATAGTTTCAGGAAGATTTATTTACAAAAACATTATCTGCAAAGGTGAATGTGCTGGGTTTACGGACCACAAGGGATGGTTCAGTAACCAGGAAACAGTAGTGATGGAACTATTACCACCCTAGGCCTGGAGAGAAGGGGGAGAGAACTTTTCCCAGATCCAGATCATGTAGAAGAGGCTGTGGCAGTTTGAGATTATTTTTGTGAATACTAAAAAAGAGAAGGATTATATTTGTAAATTGATCTGTTCCTCTGGGTGTAATGCCCTTTGATTGTATTAGATTTGGTGAGGGGCCTCTGATTAAGTTTACTTGATAAAATTAGTTTAGGGCTTCTGATTGGGCTATGTCAGTAAGATGTAGCTCTGGTTGAGTCCCTACCCCCTTTGGCCTATATTAATGGACACTCACTCAAGAAGACATACAAAAGAAGATATGGGAAGAGAGAGCACTCCAAAGATGCCAGAGGAGAGAACTTTGTCATGTGATGGAAAGGAGAAGGCTCAAAGAGCTAACGCCCTGGGAGAGATGAGCCATTTACCTGATAGTTAGCAGCCAAAGAGAACAGAGCAGCTGAGCAGCTGAGAAGGCCCAAGAGACCAGGCAGAGATCACCCACCATCTTACTTCAACACATGGCAACAGACTTTGGTGAGAGAGCAGCCTTGAGTTGGACTTTTTAGGGCCTTGTAATTATAAGCTTTTACCCCAAATAAATACCCTTTATAAAAGCCAGCTGATTTCTGGTACTTTGCATCAGCACCCCTTTGGCTGACTAATACAAAGGCCTAGCTGAAAGAAGTGACCTTTGTTTAAGGGACACTGCTAACCTTGACCGAGTCCAGTTGGAAGACTGAGAGAAGGGAGCCTGTTTAGCTCAAACAGATTAGTGTCCCAGGGAAGAAGCAGGATGGAGAAGGATGGAACGTGGATCTAGAGGGCCAATGAAGATGTCCAGCACAAGATATGAGGCGTGGAGCTGAGTCTAAAGTGAGGATGAAGATGGTTGTTTGCCAGATTTGAGGGATACAAGGGAGGGAGTTAGTAGCTCATTGTATTATTGTTGCAAAGCAACCACAAAATCTAATTGGCATACAACAAAAAATATTTATTGAGCTTATGTGTCTGCAGGTTTTCTAAGTTGGGTGACATAGGTTGGGCCCAGTCTCTCTTTCTCCTGGGACCATCACACTCACCACGGATGAGCAAGGCCAATTGTGCAAGTGCTTTTCAAGCTTTTGGTTATGTCATACCCACTAATATTCCATTTGCCAAAATGAGTTACATGACCACGTCCAGGATAGAGAGAGGGTGTGAATATTTTCAAACAATAATCAACCATACCTGCCAAAGTTGCTCCTGGATCTCTCTTCCTGTTATCTTTTGAATATTAGTTAAGGAAAATCTTGGCAATATGCTAGAGGATTCTCTGATGGATCTTGTGGAATTTCTTTCCAGCACTGTCCTTCCTCAAAGCTAAAGTCAACTACCTAAAAAAAATTGTAACATATTAGCTGACAGTAGATTCTGCTGCTAATTTCTGGATATTCAGCATCTCCATAGAACATAAATTAAAATATAATTTGATCTTAGGGAGGTGCTATGGATTGAACTGGGTACCCCCCAAAATATGTTGACATTCTAATCCTTAGTTCTTCAAAAAGTAACATTTGGAAATATGGTCAATATAGATGGAACTAGGCAAGTTAAAGTGAGGTACTGGAGTAGGGTGGACCCTTAATCCAAAATGACTCGTGTTCTTATAAGATGAGGACAATTGGACACAAACAGAAAAAGGGAAGAATGCCGTAGATTGCTGGCAAGCTACAACCAGAAGCCAGGACAGAGGCACTGAACAGATCAGTTCCTAGAGACATTAGATGAAATATAGTCCTGCTGATACCTTCAGGCTTCTAGCCTCCAGAACTGTAGAACAATAAATTTCTGTGTTTTTTTTTTTTGTTTTTTTTTTAAGCCACCCAGTTTGTGGTACTTTGTTATGGCAGCCCGAGCAAACTAAGACATTAGGATTGCAAATTTTTATGCATTAATTTTGGCACTATCTGTACCACATGGCTACATATAGTATTCTATAGCTGGCAGATAAGCCTGTTAGCTCTGGCATTAAGGTTTGGACTTTGTTGCCTATTAATTTTAGGAAAGTAAATGATATTTTTGAGATGCATATATGTCTTGATTTCAAATATATCCTGTCTTAGTTTGCCAAAGGCTGATAATGCAAAAATACCAGAAATGGGTTGGCTTTTATAAAGGTTTGGGGGTAAATATTATAGTTCTGAGGCTGCAAAAATGTCGAAATCAAGGCATCATCAAAGACATATCCTGACAAATCCACTTGCTTTTAAAAATGTGAAAATTAGAAATATTTAGTTTCTTGTTGAGAATGAAACCCAAAGGTAAAAATATTCAAAGTTCTGTTGCTTTTAAGGTTAGAATATAATAATACAGTAAATTGGCATTCATTCATTCATTCATTCATATATTTTAATTAGTTGACTTTTATTAAATATGTACTACTCAATACTAGGTCAATGGTGGTTAAAGAGATTAACAAGACTTGTTTTCTACCCTCAAGATATTTATAATCTCGATGGGGCGATAAAAATGTAAACAACAAATATAGGCAAGAATAATATAAAGATTAAAGTTCATTTTTTTTATAGTTTACTGTATGCTCTCTGAGAACAGGATCTGTGGCTTGGTACTGAATATAAAGTATTAGCTATTTAATAAGAGTTGAAAGTGAGCAAGAAATGGTTAATTTTAATGTTTTGGAAAGGTTGTGTGGAAACCTGAATTTGAAGCTGAGGAGTCTGGATTTTGATTTGTGAGCACTGGGGAGCTACTGAAGGCATTGAAGGAGAGAATATAAGCAAGGAACCCAGGTGGCTATTTAAACGCTGGAGTTGAAAACCAAGAGAGTGAAAGTTGGGAGCAGTTAGGAAGTTCCAGCAGCATACGAAGCAAAAGATTGATGTATAGAGCTAAAATAGGGCAGTGTCAGAGGCAGTGGGGAAGAGGAGATGGGTATGTCAAATATCTCTGAAGCACAGTTGAGGGGCCTTGTTGACTGTGGCAGTTTGATATTGTTTATGAATTCCAAAAATAGATATTGGATTATGTTTATAAACTGGTCTGTTTCTCTGGGCATATTAGATTGTATTAATTTCACAGGTTTCACTTTTACTTGATTAAATTATGATTAAGGCTTTTGATTTGGTGGGCAGGGACCTACAGAGAAAAGGACATGGCAGAGTAGAAAGTTGGAGTTTTTGGATGCTGGAATCCCAGGAAGTAAACACACAGGAGGAATAGAGATGGCTTCACAGACATGGCAGAGGCCCCAGGAAGAGAGAGAGCCTGACAGTCTACAGCTGAGCTTGGGGAGAGACCAGAGCAGCTGAGCCCAGAGAGAAATGAGCCCCAGGAGTGAGACAAGACTTATCTCAGGCTACAGTTGATATTGGAAGGAGCTGGGACCAAGGAGCCTTAGGAGGAAGAGGAAGGCTGGACCCTTGCAGAAGTCAGCAGCCATCTTGCTCTAACACGTGGCAACAGACTTTGGTGAGGGAAGTAACTTATACTTTATGGCCTGGTAACTGTAAGCTTCTACCCCAAATAAATACCCTTTATAAAAGCCAACAGATTTCTGGTATTTTGTATCAGCACCAGTTTGGCTGACTAATACAGTGACCAAATTGTATAGGTTGTGAATTTCTTTGGCTTCAATAGTTCAAGCCTGGATGACTGTGAAGATACTGGTGCCGTTACTAAGAAAGGGAACTCAAGAGGAAATGAATGCTTGCTCTGTGTTCAATTTTGGAAATGTTGAGCTTGAAGTTCAGGAGGCAGAACTGTGTGGCAATATCCAGCAGGCAGATGGAAATTGGAGCCTGGCACTCAGAAGAGGGTGATATTATGGATTGCAGCCTGAAACTATTAGTTTAAATTTAGAGCAACCAGATTATTTTTGAGTGGCAAAATTGCAAAATTATAAAGATCTTTCTAAGCAAGTAGTAAAATTTTTATAGTATAACACTCAATATTTTTCTTTGATTCTTTTTTTGCTATTTCATTTTTAACCTTTTCTTCTCATCTTTCTGCTTCCTGAAAGCCGTTAACCAAGGAAGGAAAGTTTTTCTTTCTGAGGCCCCTGCCCAATTTAATGAGGTCCTAAGAAAATTTTAAGTACAATTTATAAGGCTTTTGTGGCAGTTTGAGATTATTTTATGAATACCCCAAAAAGAAGGATTATGTTTGTAAACCAATCTGTTCCTCTGGGTGTGATACACTTTGTATTAGATTCAGCTGAGGTGTCTTTGATTAGGTTACCTGTTAAGATTAGGGTTTTTGATTTGACTACATCAGAGGGTGTGACTCAGATTGAGTCCCCACCCCTACCTGGGGCTGATATAAAGAGACACTCACACAGACAGAAACCCAGGAAGAGAGACCTCTGTCATTTTTGATGCAGGGGCCCCAGGGAAAGAGAAACCATTTGCCTGATACTTTGCAGCTGACCTTGGGGAGAAAGCACAACAGCTGAGGCTGATATAGAAGGCCAGGAAAGAAATGAGCCCTGTGCCAGAAGAGAGAGGACTGCAGGATCACTTGAGCATGAAGCCACAAGAGGCTGGGCCCACAGAGCTCAGGAGGAACTGGAAGCCCCAAGAAGAAGGAGAGACCAGGCAGAGATTGCCTACCATCTTGCTTCAACATGTGGCAGCTGGCTTTGGTGAGAGGGCACCTTTTATGGTGCCTTGAGTCACTCTTTTTACGGCCTTGGGACTGTAAACTTTTACCCCAAATAAGTACCCTTTATAAAAGCCAACAGATTTATGGTATTTTGCATCAGCAGCCCTCTGGCAGACTAATACAGCTTTGTTCCATCCTTAGTTGGACCTAAAGGCTCAGGTACATGTATCTCTGAGGTATATACCTCTGTTCTCTAGTGCAGCCTGGGAGGTCTTTGCTATTGTCTAATGTGTCCACTGTGACCAGTGCCTGTAAACCAGGACAACTAGATAGTATCACACAGTTCCCAATAAAAGGAAATTTTTACTATACAACCTTCATTTTGAAAACAGTCTTAGGCACTGTCCCTTCTCTCTGGCCCCTGCTACTCTCCAATGTCTGCCATGTTCCTGATCACTTTGGGGCTCAGATTTCCATGTCCTCCCTAAAGCATTTTTGATCTACTGGCATGCTTGGCTTTCCTGGTTTTGACCCATCTCCTTGGATGGGATTTGAACTCCACCTTAGACTTTGTCACTTTGTATGCCCATTGACAGGATAAAGGCCTGCACCCCAGAAACCTGCTGGCATCTGTCCTGGTTCTGTGTACTCCCTCTGGGAGAAAATTAGATGTTATGGGAGAACCACTTAGCTAGATGGAATCCCCCATATCCAGTCTGCTCCTTATTGAATCATGGGACTGGAAGGAATACTGTAGCTCAGAACATTTGGGCTCCTGCCTTATGGCAAAATGCCACCTCAGCTCTGCAGACAGATTAAACACCAATGGTAAGAATGCAGGATCCTATAAAACAAGAGCCTGATAATGGCAGTACCAAGAGTTAGAATATAGAAGATAAGAAAAGAACCACATCAGAAATTTGGCATTTATATTGTACCTTTCTTCTGAAAATGGCAACATGCTTACCAGGTATTACCTTAACTATGAGGCAAGTCCTTAAGAAAATTGCAATCCGACAAATTACCTTCTCCTAAAATATGTCTCATTGGGTGACATTGTTTGATTTGATTTGAAGATGTCACCCTTGAAAACTTGGGAAGTGGCCTTGGTCAGTGAGGCTGATCTTACCATCTCAGAGGAATCCCTTTAAACCAGGTGCCATGGAGGGTCTAGGAATGGGGGAGAGTGGGCACTTCAGAACCATAGCAGGAACAGAAATCTGAAGGATTGGTGTGTTCACCCAGCTCAAGCCTGCAGTGGAAGTGGGAGAGTATAGTCTGTTTTTAGAACTGTCTTGGTAAAATTTTCTACCTGGACAACTCACTCTTTCTGACTGTTTCTCTGCTGTAGTTCCCACTCTTAACACAACAGGAATTCAGTAAATATTTGCTGAATGAGAAAAAAGAATACATGTGAGATCGTTCTTTATTTGTAAATCTCCAACTCTCATTTCTCAACCTGCAATTTAAGCCCATTTCTGTCATCATTAATATTTAGGAAAGCAGCTTAGTATTTTTAACTAGCATTTTCAAGATTCCAAGAAGATAAGGAAGTAAGATAGGAACTGGAACCTACATCCTCTACTGGAGTAACTCAGGCTATTAGGTCCCTGGGACTTCTTGTAATTTATCAGTTTAACAGTTCATTCTTGTTGCTTAATAAAATGTAATATTAGAAAAGCTAGTGTAAAGAACTTTAGTTGCAGAAAGAGGAAAAAAAAGAATCCTGGGATCAAGGTTTTTTTTTCTTTTTCTACTTAATGGGAATACCAGGAACTAGAAAATATATGGGGACTTGATGCATACTGGATTCAAGGAACTGGCTAATTGGATAGTAATGCCTTTGCAGGGAGCCAGGGCCCAGTTTCAATTACAGTTATGATATTCTCAATACAGTCCAATCCCCAACATGAGGCAAAGCAAATTCCAAGGACCTGGAATGAGGTTGGAAAATCTGAGGACAGAGGCATACATTTGTATATATTAACCTGTTTAGCTGGCTTCCTGGACCACTGGCCAGGAGCCAGATCCTCTGCTCCTTTTTTAGGAAGGGAGTAGAACTCATGGAGAGAAAAACAGAATCTTCTGGGTCTTTTTTGTTTCTTTGGTGACTCTTGGTGGTGATTTTGGGGGAAATAGTGCTGCCACATATCCAAGCAATCATCACATAACGTAGAATCTATACCCAGAGTTGTACAGCAGGGCTCACATTGCTTACCACATCTCACCCACTTCTCTCTGTAATAAAGTCCCCTTCCCTGAAGGGCATTTGGGGCCAATTTCTACACCTATATTATCAGTCTTCATCTTGTTAGTTTTATAGCATGTTATTCTAAGATCAGTGGAAAACTTTTTTGGGAAGTAGACACATGTAGTAATAAGTAATAAACCTTTTGAAAAAAATCTATTTCTTCTTGTTTCAGCTTGTTTTATAATTTGATATTGATATTACCCCACTGTGACTGGCTTTGGTTTGTGGGATTTTAAGGAACTAAAACCATGCCTATAAAATTCTTCAGATATAATCCTGAGTACAAACTTAATTATTTATTGAGTGCCAATGAAAGGAAGATACAAATGGAGAAATGCCTTGGTCTTTGACCAGAAGGGGCATTCAATGTAGTTAGAAAAATAAAACAGGCATGCATATGATAGTTAGTGAATAAAGCTCTACAACTGGAGCCAATAGCCTGTTAGTAACAATAAGTTGGGTGAGGCACGGAGGGAGAAAACCCTTTTGGATTGAAACTCCCTTGAGGAGGGAAAACATGACTAGGCTCCAAAAAATGTATAGCCGGAGAGGATCATTGTTGTTTTGTCTCCAACATTCACTCCTCCTTATGATAACAATACTGTGATTTTGCTCTGGGGGAACTGCTCCTTTGCCACTTTCAGCTCAGTGGTTTCAGGTGAACCTAACTCCATTCTTGATGCCATGGGCACCATGTGACTAAAACTAAGCTGTTAGTGAATTTCATTTCTCAGGCCACAGTTGGTTCAAGGATGAACACATGAAACAATTCAGTTCAATCAGCGCAAAAAAGATTTAATGCCAGGACTATTGAGTTATCAAGGATAAGGGCTTTCTTTTTGACTGCAGGCATTTTGCCATCATAATGGGCAGGCTTGACTGAGAATGGAGCCAACTCCATTGGGGGAAAAGCTGAGGGATATGAGAACTGGATCTGGTGACTTTGTTTGTGCTCCTGAATCCAGTGTGCCTGAAACCAATCTTACTCTTGTACATTTTAGTTAGGTAAACCAATATATTCTCTTTTTTCCATAAGACATTTGGGTTGGGTTTCTGTCACTTGCAATCAAAACAGGCCCAACCCATCTCAGGAGAAGGATGCTGAGAGGCAGAGAAGAGAGACAAGGGCAATCTAATTAGAGGAATGGCATGAGTAAAAGTAAAGAGGTTCAGGGCACTATGACATATTTGAAGTGGTAAGGAAGCCTTCATGCTTGGGCCAGAGGCGGGAAGTCAGGAAGTAACTTTAGACATTTTAAGTAAGATGAAGTCATAGAGTCTGAGAAGTCAAGCACATAGGAAGAACCAGATGTTGGTCTTACCTATATCCCTAAGATGTTTATCAGAAGGCCAGTATGGAGTTCAGATTAGAGTCTCAAAAGTGAAGTCAATGCTAATTTTCTACTTCAAAATATTTCCACCAAATGAAATGACATGATCTTCTACCAAGCCTCTCTAAGAAGAAGCTATTCAAGAGGAAAAGAGATTGGGAAAAGTGAAAGTGGGATACAAGTGATCTTTTGTCCCCTTGGTTTACAGAAGGGGCATGATAGTGTGGCCTCCTGGTGCTTGGGACTTTCTCCCAATACGAGAACACCCAGCTGATACCTGAGATAGGGAGGACTCAGCTGGCATTGTGTATATCCAAGTCTTTGCCCCACCCATCTTGGAGCTGAGTCTCTGCTTCTAAGTATTCCATTCCCTATTTCTGAGGAACTCTTCTTCTCATAATCATGCTCTTAGTCGAAGCTCTTTATGCACCAAGAACTATCTGGTTTTCTCTCTCTTCTTCTTTAGATTTAACTGAGTAGAATGGATAGCATCACTCTTGAAGAGGCACTGGGATAAACCTGGTCTGGGTTTAAGTGAGATGTGATGTATCGCTCAGAGCCAGAGTACAACTCCTGTTTTTTTTTGGGCGGGGGGCGGTTTGTAGTTTTTTCTTCCTGGAGGCTTTAAATACCAATTTGACTTCGTTTCACTGTGAGGCAATCATTTGTTATATCTGATCATTAGGGACTGGATTTTTTTGGTCCAGAGACTGATGTTTCTGGGGAGTGTGATACACATGCACATTCCCAGCACTAGGCCCCACAACGATACTGATGCAGAAGCACACAGATGAGGTACTCCAAGCAATCTTCATTAAGCTACAGTTGGAAAACCTGTGCCTTTAAAGGATTTAGAACATTGCTTGGATCAGGTTTGTGCTCAAACAGATGAACTAAGCTCTCAAATGATTTCAAGAAGATGGAGGAAACAGCTGGGAAGTGGAGTCTGGCTTGACTGTGCTGTGTGGGGCCGGGTGAGTGACACTGGCTAGCCAGCCGGCCAGGCTCATCTGACCACAGTCATTTCCTGCAGTTCAGTACTTTCAATGGCTTTCTGCAAAGCTTGCATGTAGAAGCAGGAAACCATTCCGAACCTACAAGTTCCCAGCATTGTCTGAGTCATCGCTCAACGTCCTGACCTTTCCAATAACCTCTCTAGTAGATCAAGGCAGTCAGGAAAAAGGTAAGCAACCTATCTTCCTGAGCTGGTGAACACATATAGTTTGGTGAAGCCTTTGGCATGTTTAATGGCAAGTAGGAAACTTCATTTCACTCAGTGGGATTTCAAAGTTGCTTTTGGGATGGCAAAAAGATTTTTGGAGCTTCTTGCCTTAAGTTGTGTGTGATTGGTTTTAATGATAGACTTCAGGAGACAGCTATTCCAGGGATGCCTGTGTTGTCCATAGTGTAGGAGCTAATTCATATTTGCTAAAAATGAATCTCCATCATGGGATTAGATTAAAAATGACCATTAATTTAAAGAGCATATCTACTACTTATTACAAGGAGCTGTAGTTCATGTAAAAACATCAAATATTAAAAGTAAGTTTTGGAATCTGTTTCAGACTGCTACGCTGTTGAAGGCAAAATACCAGAAATGGGTTGGCTTTTACCATAGGGATTTATTAGCTTATAAGCTTACAGTTCCAAGGTAGAGAAAAATGTCCAAATCAAGGCACCGTCAGGCAATACTCTTTTCCCTAAGACTGGCTGCTGTTGATCCTGGCCTCCTCTGTCACATGGCAAGGCACATGGTGGCATCTGCTGGTCTCTCCCTTCCCTGCCAGGTTTTGTTGCTTTTAGCATCTTGCTTCTGTGACTTTCTCTCTCTCTTTCCATAATCATCCCATTTATAAAGGCCTCCCATAAAAGGATTAAGACCTATCCTAGACTATGCCCCAACTGAAGTAATCTAAACAAAAGGCCCAACTTACAATAGGTTTACACGCACAGGAATGGATTAACTTTAAGAACATGGTTTTGTGGGGTCCATTCAGCTTCAAACCATCAAAGAATATTGAAAACTAAAACTCACTAAATGTTACAAATATGGGTCTGTCAGGAAGACATGAGTGGCTGGCATATAGCAAGTTCTCAGCAAATGGAGTGTTTATTGACTGAAAAATAGCTTAGTGTTTAGTGAAGAAAATAGCATATCCTTTTAATTGATAGTGTTTATGAAATAAAATATTTCCTGATGGCATTTAAGCAATTAGTGTTTATTAGCTGAGCCATTTTAAACACTTTGCATTTTGTTTTGCTTTAGTAAGTGAATATAATAAATAGGGCTGTTGCTTGACAGATGGGATTTTTATCCCTAAGAAGGAAGCTTTGTTCAGACTGTCTTTTATAGTATCAGCTGGCGCTGTTTTATAGATAACATTCACAAGTGATACCCCTTTTAAGAAGTTGGAAAATGTTATGGGTTTGGGGACAAAGTTTAAAGTTGTTGATTAGGCAAATTAAGCTGTTTGACAACTTTCTAACTGTTCTGTGTGGATGACTGATTTTCCAAAGGCTAATTTTCAGCAGAGACCTTTGAAGCTGCTAAAACTCCTTTACTTAAACAATTTAAAGAAAAGGATGCCTAAGGGAATATGATATTTGCCATTGTATGAAGTTGAAACAACAGACTGTTATAATAAATTCATTGCAGCTGTCTTCAAAACTTTAAATTGAAGTTTACAGTGAGGTCTCTGAATGACATTAACATTTTCTACCCACACTCCCCCCCCCCCCCCCCTTTTTGAATAATGTGCTCAGGAGAGGAAACAAGGGCTTAACATATTATGTTAGCTAAGCAGGAAAAGCTTATGTCCTTTTTGAGAAGCAAAAGAAGTCCCCAGGAATTGTGAGTAAAGTGACTCAAGAAGCCAATGTCAGATTTCATAGTGCCCCAGGTCTTCAGCATGTCAGGGGGCAAGTTGACCTACAAATGTGCATGCTCTTTCTTAGCTGATTTTATTGAGGCTACGTGAACTCAGATGCTACCACCCTCCTGTTATGCTGCAAACAGCTGTGGACCAAGGGGAAAATAGTAAGGAACTGAAAGGAGGTCATTTGACCAAGGTGTTCTTCATTTTCAGTTGGTGGAAAACTATCTCTGATGTAAGGAAGATCTCAGGGCAGGGACAGGACATGTGCTCTTTTAGGCCAAGGTTACTTATTCACAACAAATGAGGTCTAGGTTATGTTAACAGGAGTGTACATTTGTCCGGTGAATGAGAGGGGGCCTTTGCTTGACTTCAGATAGCCTAAAGAAAATAAACTCTAGCCTGGAGTAGAAATCATTCTTCTTCCCTCTCATCACTCCCTCTCTGCTCTATCCCCCTCCTCCATCCATCAACCAGAGCAAACAATCTCTCCTTAACCCTCTTTTAGTGCACAATAGCATTTTCTGTTGGACACCAACCATGAAGAAGAAGTAGAAAGATTGCTGACCCCTCTTCTTGCTGGAAATTTGGTGGGGAAAAAATAAAAGACTATGCACCTTTAGAAGGTAACTGAGTGAAAAACTTAAAACACATGATGGGGCCCAGAGGAATTAAGATTCTGTAAAAACTTTAACCATTTCTGTTAGGTTTTTAATTGAAATTTCATTATATTTATGCGTTAACTTTGGAAGAATTTATATTTTTATAACGTTTCCTATCTAAGAACATAGTACATCTCTTTCCATTTGTTTATACTCTATTTTATGTCCTTCAATTGGACTTAAACTTTTCTTCATTTAGATATTTCTACATGTAGTTTTGTTAAATTTATTACTAGACTTTATTTTTGTTTTTAGGAAAACTTATTCAATGAAAAATCATCCTGTACCTAGCCACGTCAAAAATTCGTATTATTTCTCTTTGTTTTTTATTCAGTCATGCCAGCAAAAGGACTAACCTGATTTCATCCAGAGATTTTTACTAAATATTTATCTTTTCTAAAATTTGTGTTGCATTTTCTAGTATTTTCAAAACAGTGAATAATAATGGTAGCCATCATTTCTGTGTAGTTCTTGATGTGAATTAAAATGGCTCCATTTTTTATTTATAATGATCTCAATGATTTTTGATAACTTTATATTCTAAGTAATTTCTGTTTTACTTGGTGTCTCTATATGAAATGGTTTAATTTTGTTTTTGTCCCCCTACGTTTATTGATATTACATGGTTTTCCTTCTGTGATTTCTTGATGTATCTTATTATGTTGATAGATTTTTCTGATATTGAACTTCTCTTGCCTACCAGGATTGGTCTCTCTTTGGTCCTAATGTGAAGTTACTTTGATATGCCGCTGGATCCTATTTGATAATATTTTATTTAGAAAATAACATATTTTTCTTAACAGTAGTAGTAAATACCTCAAAAGGTACAATCTATTTTATGTCTCAATTATTTGCATGTCTGATCTATGTCAGCACAGTTAAGTTGAAAGCACGTGGATTTTAAATATGTTACATAACCTAAGGTTTTAATCTTGGCTCTGCAAACCTAATCCTTCCCATGTGTGGTTTGTACAGTTGGAGGAGGGAGTTGGGTCAGCTGGGAGGAGTAGAAAAGACAGTTTTAGCATTTGGAAGTGCCAGGAGAAACCACCCTAGGCACATCTCTGGCATTCTCATATGGTAACAACTCAATATGACCATAGTTCATGAGTTTGAGGGTACAAACAGGGTCACAATGACAGTAATAACCCAAAGTTCCTGTTCTTGTCTCCAGTTGCCTATGTAGAACCTTCAGGTCTCCTTGCCAAGGGACCATTTCCCCTTGTATGTTAGTTTGCCAGAGCTGCCAGGACAAATACCACACAATGGCTTGGCTTCAACAACTAGCAATTAAAATCTCATGGTTTTGAAGGCTGGAAGCCCAAAATCAAGATGTCAGCAAGGCCATTCTTTCTCCAAAGTCTGTTGTGTCCTGGTGGTGGCAGTCCTTCATCACATGGTGCTCTCTCATCTTCTGGTTTTGACTGACTGTTAGCTTCTTCCCACGGCTTTCTCTGACCTACTGCATCCCAATGTCCTGTCTTTATAAGTCCTCCAATTATGTGGATTAAATCCCACCTTGATTCAGTTTGGCCACACCTAAACAGGATTTTTGAAGATGCTATTCACAAATGAGTCCACACCCTACCTCACCTTAACATATTCAATGATATTATTTACAAATGGGCTCGCATCCACAGGAACACCAACTAAGATTTGAACATGTCTTCTGTGGGGTACATGATTCAGTCCCAAACACCTAGTATATCTGGGTTTTCCCTAAAAGGGAACCCATTTAACCACAAATGAATATGATAGCCCCAGTCACCCCATTCTATTCTCCCCCTGGTGCTTGGGCTTCTCCATTTGGTAGTGTTTATTGTTCCTGATGCCATTTGAAGTCCCTCATTGAAACAATGGAGAATGTTGGATAGTGCACCAAGGGTGTTGTCTTCTGATGTTCCCAAACCCAATAGCCTGTATTTTCTACTCCTTCCAGCTGCCCATCTCCCTGCAAACTCTCTCTCCCTCTCCTCCCCTCCTTTTTTACCACCCACTTCCCTCCATCCCTCCTATAACTGGGTGTCTGTATCTTAACAGGGAAGGTCTTTCTAATAAAGTAGGCTGGGGAGATCTCCTTTACCAAGACTGTGTACTTGGGTTCACATGCATGCTAGCTCTTGTTTTAGGGTGGAGGAGGATATGCAAAGCAACTGCTATGCAGTTATTTTCTGTGGTAATTGATACAAGTTGCTGTGGAATAAAGATACAAAGGAACATTCTCAGCCCTTAAGGAGCTAGTTGCAATTATCTAGTTCAAGTAGGATAAACATAGTAAATGTCAAGTAATTTTATATAAATTAAGAAATTGAACTAAATGCTGTAGGATGTGAACCCACCCCAGGGCATTTGTGAAGCTTTCAGGAGGTGATTAAAGATCACATTCCTTAGTCATTAGAAAAATAACACGAAATTGAAGGGCATTTTTCTCTGTAGAGAGAGAACACAAGTGAGGTTTATATACTCAGGGTGAAGATGTTTTTGTGCTCATGTATGAAATGTCTAGTTCATGCTGAAATATTTCTGCCTCCCTGGCAGGTTTTTGGCCTGGCAAAAATATTGACTTGGAAAAACAATTCAAGAGCTTGCATTGTGCCAGTGTGACTGTATGACATGTGCCCTGTCTGATCTTGTAAGTCCTTTATTCCTGTCTTCAGAGATGAAAATATGAAGTTCGTTTATGTCATTGCATTATACTCGTTAAAGACAGCAATGATTTTTAAATGATAAAGATTAGGTATGAGGTTATAGGGAGTTAAAGACATGGAAGTGTTAGGGGTTTCTACAGTACGGGGAACTTAAAAATGAAGATTTTGAAGTCAGTATAAAAGCAGAAATTTGACCTGTCCTAGAGGAAAGTGTTTATTTTCAGAATTATTGAGTAAGACTGCTCAGGTTGGAGGCTGTCTATCTTTGAGAGAGTAAATTACCATTATTTTAAAAAATCCTTCCTATGCCACAGATTTGCTGCTGCTAAGGAATAAATCACATCTCCATTGTTTTTTGATGAAATACTATATAACAGAGAAAGTTTGATGACTGTTACTTCCTCGTATACAAGTAGTTCTCAACCCTGATGCATATAAGAACCACCTGGAAAACTCAAAAAAGTCAATATTCCTGGGCCTCACTTCAGGTGAATTGAATCAGAATCTATGGGGTGGGTCCTGGGCTTCCTGCATCAGTTTGTTTTAAAAGCCTTCAAGGTGATTCTGATGCACAGGTAAGGTTGAGAATCACTGTCCTACCCCAATTACACCATGAGATGACACTTTCTTAACTGTCTGAAGTAATTAGAATGTTGTATTGCCAGTTCTTTATCACAGCTCTTGTGGTTGTGTAAACCAGACACCAGTCCCTTATCATAGCTGGGGCAAATAGTCAAGTAGCAAAACATCTGACCAGGTCCATGTGCAGAATGATGATGTTCAGTCCTTTACTTCCAGTGACAGACTCTGAAATGGCTGGATTCTACCTGGTGATGGAGACACTATGTGACTGCCCAGGTTCCCAGTTCTGCTCTACCTGTTCCTGAGTCTCATTACAGTAAGACAGTTATACCTTCCTCATGGGCAATTTGTTTATGGTACAGAAAATTTACTATAGCCAAGTATGTCTTTTTATTGTATTTTTGAGTTTTATCTTATTATAATTGATATCTTTGTTGGAAGATGATATTGACTTCTATTTTCTGACAGTACTTCTGACAATTTTTTTTCATCTCTAAAATCTATATGGAAAATATTTGAGATAGTCTTCTAATTATGTTATTCCCTTAAAAATTGGTGAATTGTTCCAGTGTCGTTACTGACGTCTCTATCAATTCCCCATTAATTTGAAATGGTGCTGGTCATAGTTCTTTGCTTATATTTGAATCTAGGCTCTCTATTTTATATTCTTGATCTTTTAATGATTTTTGAACTATGTATTGTTCTTGACTTTGAAGAAAATGCTTTTAGTGTTCAAAAATTAAATAAAGTCTTGGTGTAGAAAGTCTAAGAAAATCTTTAGTGCAAAAAGGAATTAGTCTTCTTCATTTCCTGAAATTTGTTAAAATTAGTAATAAATTCTGAATTTTACGATAATATGTTTTTCTCCTTTGACCAACGGATATGAAGAATTATATTAATAATGTCCTACCTCCAAACTATTCTTGCAATTTGGGGATACAACTAACTATATCATCATCTATAATTTTTCTAACGTGCTAGAATTGAATTTTCTGAAATAGTTTACATTATACTTGAATTCTAATTTTTAAATTATTTGACTGTACCAATCAATAACTTGAACCAGCAACTTCTATGGAAAACAAGTTTCAAGTTTATAAAGAGTAACTGGTTAGAAGGGAAACAGGCAGTTGGTATTTTTTAAAAAGTGTAGAATAAAAATTTCTAATTTAATCCTTATAAAGGATTACAAATTTAAGTCGTATGTTGAAGGAGCAGGACTTTATTTTTTAACAAATCAATTTTATTGATACATATTAATGAAGCATGAATCCATCTAAAGTGTACAATCAATGGTATTTGATATAATACAAGTGTGCATTCATCACTTCAATCATTCTTAGAGCACTTTCATTATTCCAATAATAATAATAATAAAAAAAAGAACCCCCCCAAAAAACACAAAAAACCTCATCACCTCTCAATCTCTCTGTGCTTCCCCTGCCGTACATAGGTGCTATTCTGTTTCCGTCTCTCTATAGTTTATTTGTATTTATATTTTGTAAAAACAGTCTTATATATGCAATATTACCCATATTCATATTTCCCATGAGGTTTCACTATGTTATACGGTCCCATGTTACATTTTTAGCTTTCCTTCTAATAATATACATATCCTTAAACGTTCCCTTTTAACCACTGTCATACCCATATAATAGCTCTGTCTATTATAGCACTATGATGTGCTTTCACCATTTCTATTCATTTCCAAGATTTACAGACAACCTTTTAACCAATTTTGCAGAGATTAACCCTCAGCTTTCCATTTGCTACACTCATTCTATTTTCTGGTGATCTATATTCTAATTATTAACTCCATGAGTTTACATAATATATTTAGTTCATTGTAGCACAATCATACAGTATTTGCCCTTTTGTGTCTGCCTTGCTTTATTCAACATAATGTCCTCCAGGTTCATCCATGTTGACATATGCTTCACGACTTCATTTCTTCTTAGAGCTATATAATTTTCCTTCGTGTGTCTATACTACAATTTGTTTATCTATTCACCAGTTACTAGAAACCTAGGCTGTTTCCATCTTTTGGCAATTGTGAATAATGCCTCTATGAACATCAGTATGCAGATGTCTGTTTGTGTCACTGCTTTCAGTTTTTCTGGGTATATACCTAGCAGTGGTATTGCTGGGTCATGGCAAGTCTATATTCAACTTCCTTAGGAACTGCCAAACAGTCCTCCACAGTGGCTGTACCATTCAACATTCCCATTAACAGTGAATAAATGTTCCTATCTCTCCACATCCTTTCCCTGTACCATTCAACATTCCCATTAACAGTGAATAAATGTTCCTATCTCTCCACATCCTTTCCAACATTTGTAGTTTTCTGACTTTTTAATAGTGGCCATTCTAATAGGTGTGAAAAGATATCTCATTGTACTTTTGATTTGCATTTCCATAATCATTAGTCATGTTGAACATTTTTTTCATGTGTTTTTTCACCATTTGTGTTTCTTCTTTGGACAAATGTCTATTCAAGTCTTTTGCTCATTTTTCAATTGGGTACTTTGTCTTTTTATTGTTGAGTTGTAACATCTCTTTACAGATCATGGATATTGAACTATCAGATATGTGATTTCCAAATATTTTCTCCCATTGACTCAACTGCCTTTTCACCCTTTTGACAAAGTCCTGTGAGGTGCAAATGTATTTAATTTTGAGGCGGTCGCATTTAACTATTTTTTCCTTTTATTGCTTGTTCATGCTTTGGGTTTAAGGATTAAGAAACTACCACCGATCACAAGATCTTGAAGATGTTTTCGACATTTTCTTCTAGGAGTTTTTTGGATGCAGCTTTTATGTTTAGGTCCTTGATCCATTCTGAGTTAATTTTTGCATAAGGTGTGAGATAGGGGTCCTCTTTCTTTCTTTTGGCTACAGATATCCAGGTCTCCCAGCACCATTTGTTGAATAGGCAGTTCTGGCCCAGCTGGGAGATCTTGACAGCCTTGTCAAAAATCACTTGACTAGATGTGAGGGTCTGTTTTTGGTTCTTGATTCATTTCCGTTGGTCAACATGTCTGTCTTTATGCTGGTATCGTGATGTTTTTACCACTGTAGCTAAGTAGTATACTTTAAAATAGGAAAGTGAGAGCCCTCCAAATTTGTTCTTTTTTTAAAGACTTTTTGTCTACCCGGGACCCCTATCCTTCCAAATAAATTTCACAATTGGCTTTTCTATTTCTGCAAAAAAGTCTGTTGGGATTTTTTATTGGGATTGTGTTGTATCTGTAAATCAGTTTGGGTAGAATTGACATCTTAACGATATTTAGTTTTCCAGTCCATGAACACAGAATGTCCTTCCATTTTTAAAGTCTACTTTGGTTTCTTTCAGCAGTGTTTTTAGTTTTCTGAATACAGGTCCTTTATGTCCTTGGTTAAGTTTATTCCTAAATATTTGATTATTTTTGTTGGTATTATAAATGGATTTTTTTTCTGATTTCATCCTCAGATTGCTCATCAGTAGTGTATAGAAACGCTATTGATTTTTGCATATTAATCTTGTATCCCGCCGCTTTCCTGCATTTGTCTATTAGTTCTAGTAGATTTATTGTGGATTTTTCAGAATTTTCTAGATATAAAAATCATATCATCAGTGAATAGTGAAAGTTTTACATCTTCCTTATTTGGGTGCCTTTTATTTCTTTATCTAGGCTAATTGCTCTAGTTAGAACTTCTAGCACAATATTGAATAACAGTGGTGAAGGTGGGTATCCTTGTCTTGTTCCTAATCTCAGCGGGAAAGCTTTCACTCTTTCTCTGAGTACAATGCTAACTGTAAAGATTTTTCATATATGTACTTTACCATATTAAGAAAGCTTCTTTCTATTCCTGTCTTCTGGAGTATTTTTATCAAGAAATGGTGCTGTATTTTGTCAAATGCCTTTTCTGCATCAATCAAGACACTAATGTGATTTTTCTTCAATTTATTAATGTTGTTTTTTACAGTAATTTTCTTGTGTTGACCCACACTTGCATACCTGGGATAAAACCCACTTGATTGTGGAGTATAATTATTTAAATGTGCTTTTGGATTCAGTTTGCAAGTATTTTATTGAGTTTTGCATTTATTTTTCATTAGAGATAGTGGTCTGTCATTTTCTTTTTTCATAGTATCTTTATCTGGTTTTGGTGTTAGGGTGATGTTGGCCTCATAGAATGAGTTTGGTAACATTCTTCCCTGTTCAATTTTTTTGGAAGATATTGAGCAAGATTGATATTAGATCATCTTTGAATGATTGGTAGAATTCACCTGTGAAGCTATCTGGTCCTGGGCTTTTCATCTTTGGGAGGTTTTTGATGACAGTTTCAATCTCTTTACTTGTGATTGTTTTTTTGAGATCATCTATTTCTTCTAGGGTCAGTGTAGATTGTGTGTTTCTAGGAATTTATTTCATCTAACTTGTCTAGTTTTTTTTGTCATACAGTTGTTCACAGTATTCTCTTATGATCTCTTTTTTTTTGGGGGGGGGGGTCAGTGTCCCCACTTCTTATTTCTGATTTTATTTATTTGCATTTCTCCATTTTTTTTTTTTTTTTGTCGGTCTAGTAAGGGTTCGTTGATCTTCTCAAAGAAACATTTTCATTTTGTTCTCTCTATTGTTCTCAATTTCATTTATTTCTGCTCTAATTTTTACAATTTCTTTCCTTTGGCTTGGTTTGGGATTAGTTTACTTTTCTTTTTCTAGTTCTCCAGGTATGCTCTTTCTTTCTTTCTTTCTTTCTTTTTTTAAATGTAAGCCTTGAAGGCTGTAAATTTCCCTGTCAGCACTGCCTTTGGTTGTCCCATAGGTTCCCTGCACCCTGAGTTGTTTCCCTCACCTGTCTGCTCACACTGTCTGCTCATTGACTCTGCTCATCTTCTTAGGAGGCACTGGGAACCAAACTTGGGACCTCCCATGTGGGAGGCGGGTGCCCAAGCACTTGAGCTATATCTGCTCCCCTTCCATAGGTTTTGATATATTGTGTTCTTGTTTTCATTCATCTCAAGATATTTACTGAATTCTCTTGCAATTTCTTCTCTGACCCACTGATTATTTGAATGTGTTGTTTTATCTCCACATATTTATGAATTTTCCCTTTTCCCATCCATTGTTGATTTCCAGCTTCATTCTGTTATGATCAGAGAAAGTGATTTGTATAATTTCAATCTTTTTAAGTACACTGAGACCTGTCTTGTGACCCTACTTATGGTCTATCCTGGAGAAATCTATATGTGCTTGAAAAGAATGCATATCCTATTGTTTTGGGGTGTAATGTTGTATAAATATCTGTTAGGTCTAGTTCATTTATCATATTATTCAAGCTCTCTGTTTATTTATCCTCTGTCCAGATGTTCTATCCAATACTGAGAGTGGTATATTGAAGTCTCCAATTATTATTGTAGAGACATCTATTTCTCCCTTCAGTTTTGCCTGTGTGTGCCTCATGTATCTTGGGGCATCCAGGTTAGATGCATAAATATTTATTATAGTTATTTTTTCTTGTTGAATTGCCCCTTTTTAAATATATAATGACCACCTTCATCCCTTATAAGTTTTTCATTTAAAATCAAAGTCTGATATTAGTATTGCTATTCCAGCTCTTTTTTTGGTTATCTTTTTCCAAACTTTCACTTTTAACCTGGTTGTGTCCTTACATCTGAGGTGAGTCTCTTGTAGATGGCATATAGATAGGTCATATTTTTAAAATCCATTTTATCAGTCCTTGTCTTTTTTTCCATTCTGGAAAGATAGATTTGCCTTTACCTCTGGCTACAATCTCATGCTCACTTTCAGATAATAAGTCTTCTACTTCTATTCAAACAGTCTCATTTCAATGAATAAAATATAAAGAATAATGAGATAGTCAAAACTAGGTGCTTTATTTAAAGTTAAAACTTCTCTACCTCAGCTCTAGCCTTCAGTCAGAGGGATATGGTTGGCTTTTTTCCCCTTCTTTACCATGCCAGCTTCTTTTCCCTTCCCTTCCCTTCCTAGCCTAGACTTCTGATCCTTCATGTTTGAAATAAGGGAGAAGGAAAAAAAGGAAAAATTTTACTGGATTGGCCCCCGTGTATTAAGACCTTGGCTTCTTCTAGCCATGGTGCATATTTAAAGCTGACTGTGGGTACTTTGTGGGTCTTCAGAAACCTCTTCCCCATCAAGTACTAGAGATACCTTACGTGCAATTCAATAACTAACACGTTTTCTCTGAGAGTTACTTAAAACTCCTTCAGTTTTTCAACTTCTGGAAGTATAGCTTCAACCTTTTGGGCTGGTTTCCTCACTCTTCCTGGGCAGGTTCTACCACCTGGTCACTCCTCACCCAGGAAAAGTATCCTTTGTCCCAGGGAACCTGGGACTGCAGACTGTTCCAAAAGCAGCTATCATGGCTGCTCCATCTTCAAGCAGGGAGCTCTAGCCACAATCTCTTACCTTTAATCTGGTGTCTGATCCTTGTTTGGAGACTACTGTGAACCCCCAAACCCAAGAGATACACATGAAACCCTCTTTCTTGAAGACTCTCTCATGAAGTTTGAGGAGAGGGGAAGGACCCACCCTCGGGGTTCATAACCCACCAACAATTCTCTCCAAAGATGGTTTTCTCTTCATTTAGCTTGCCGATCTTTTCTTAAAGGCTGGAGGTTAGAATACTGCTTTTTTGTTACCTCCTTTAGAAGTCCTGCGAAGTCTGTCATTTTAGTTGGGACTGTGGTCCCAACTAATCTCTCTGAGGGCTCGACCAAAGCAGAGACAGGAATCTTATTTTAATGTCCTCTGATGCAAAATATTTGTTGTATCACTTAGTATTAGGTATTTGAGTAAAAATTGCCTAGGAAGAAAAGAAAACATGAGCCAGTCAGAGACAATTTGGGGCACAGGCTTTAAAGCTCCGAACTCACTTAATGTAGTCTTATCTGGACCACATCAAAATTTGATGGTTTTAGTAGTCTGTACTAAATCTGTTCTTTCTTTTTACCAGCCATAGCCTCTACAATCCTTCTCCTACTAGTTTTTCGAAAATCCTTCTAAACTTCATGCATCCAATTTTACTTGACTTCTGTTGAGTCACCTGTTTACTGATACGTCTCCCTCTGTTATTTAGTTCAGATTTACAACGTGTTTTCTGGAATGCTATTCATGAGAATTATTGGTATAATCCCATCTCTCTTTTTATGACTGATATTATATAGAGCATTTCAAAGAATGCGAGAAGTTTACAGTAAAGAAATTGATTTACCCATTTAAAGTCAAGTGCTTCATAGATTTATTTTGCCTGTAAGACTGCCATCATTCATATTTGTCTGGTGGGACTTGTGTTCTCATAGGATATACTCTGGGAAATGCTGATTTATACTGTATTAATTTGCTGCTCATGGCTTTTTTATGACTTTCTCTTACTTTATACATGAAGTCAATGTTTCTGGGAAAGAGTGAGTAAAACCTTCTTGTTAATTTATCCGTTTGGGTCTCTGAACTTTCTATCAAATAGTACCCTATGTGGGTTTTCCTTGTTAATTTCCTTTCATAGTTTTCCTTTTATGGTTTTTATCAAAGAAACTTCCCTTAAATATTTCAAATTGTGTCATTTATTTCCTCAAAATAATTTCAGAAATTCTTTATTTAACTTAATATCTTATTCATTCTGTTATGACAAACATTTTAAAGCATGTTTTTGTTATGTAAGTAGTATATATTTATTTTAGAAATTTTAGAAAATACAGATAAACCAAAGCAAGAATAATCACCCATAACCCCATCTTATCCAAAAATAACTGTCCACTTTTTTGGATATATATTTCAAGATTCTATTCTCTCTGTACATATGTGTATACAGAAATTCATTCTATACATACTATTTTTGTGTATGTATGTAAGTAAAATATACACCTACTATACTTTAAAAATGGCATAACATTCTATCAGATTCTCTAATTTATTTAATTCATTCCCTACTTAGGTCTGTAGTTGTTTTCCAGTCTTGAACAATTATTGACTACTCTGGTGAAGATTCTTGTGCCTAAATCCTTGTAAACATCTTTCATTATTGTTTTAGATTCCATTAAAAGGAATAACAGTGGAATTCTTGGTAAAGAAAGTCTACAACATTCTGAGTCTTTTGCTATGTATTTCTAGAATAACCTTTGTGGAAGACAAACCAATTTACTCTTATTTAAAAAGTATTAAAATATTTAAGGGATTTTTTGGTTAAATGCCTATCTTAAATATTTCTATCTGTGTTATTATCTTTCTTAGGTTGTTAGTTCATCGGTAAGGGATGATGTGACAGAGGGAACATGGAATTTCCCAGATTTGGAATCAAATTCTAACTCTACATTTCAGTCTTTGAGACTTGGAATGATTTATTTAACCTCACCAAGCCTCAGCTTCTTTGTCAGTAAAATTGGGATAACGTTTTATATAGCATTACTGGGGCACACAGAAAATGCCTAATACATACAGATAGATTATTTATTGAATGCCTCTATGTACTAAGTATATGCCATGTTTTTTTCTCATTTAATTGCCAAAACCCTAGGAAGAATCATTGTCCCCATTTTACTTGGACATACAGAGCACAATTAGATATTCATTAAATGCCTTTACTGTCAGAGACAGGAAAAATCATGCTCATAAATATTGAAATTGAGCATTAGAAATACTGGTTTAGGCATAAGGGTAAATGATAGTAGTGATGATGCCTGGATGCTGGTTCCCCTCCCATGTGGCTCCAAGCCCCAAGTACCATGTGGTCCAGTTAGGCCCTTGGTCACATGATGAGCATAAAAACAGGAAGAATCTCCAGAACAAATAAGTGAGTGAATGAATAGATCCTATAAAATGCTGCTTGAAGGAAGAAAAGAGCTGACAAATGAAAATTTCTTTGCACAATGTGCAATAAGCCATCCCACAATTCCATGAAGAAATATAGTGAAAAGATAAAGTTATAATATATTACCTAACAGAGCTATAACTAGAAATTAAGAGAACCTGAAATGTTATACAGAATAACCTTCACAGATACTCTGACTACGTATCAATTTACAGATAAGAAATAAGCCATTTACCAGGATGAAAATCATATTTATTGGCATTGGGGAACCTTGGCTGTGACCGAGTTTAGATGAGGACTAGACATGGACCCTAAAATAGCTATAGGGTTATTTGGAAGAAGGAAGGACTCTCATCAAGCAAGTCCCATTACTTGTTTATCAGTAAAATGGGGAAGTTTTCATATTTGTTGAGGTACACAGAGCCATTTTGTCATATGCTCCATGATGTTGGATATTCCCCTTGATAGGGGAATCTAAGAGTAGATGACAATATACTAAGTTTAATTTATTGCTAAGATAGAATTGGCTATTGCTCTATCAATGGCTCTTTGCAAATTAAAAAGGAGAAAATGGAAGTTGTAAACATCACAGATGTCATTGAATCTAAGTTCTGTAAACAAAATTTAAGTTCAATATAATTCTCCAGTTTTAATTTATGCTAAACTGTTCCACAATGTTCTTCCTGTTTTGTTCTTAACCACTTGCAGTTTGGTTTCTGCTGCATGATCCTGATGCTTGATACTGATACAATGTTTTCAAAAGGTCATGAATGATTGCCTAGTGATAAAAAGAAAACTTTTCATACAATGTAGGATCTCACAACTTTATTGAGCAGTTCATGAATTGGGCAGCATCCCATTCAGTAATTAGAAGGGAGCTCCACTTTAGTCAGGGTTCTCTAGAGAAACAGAACCAACAGGAGATATCTGTAAATATTATGAGATTTTTATAAAATTGTCTCATGCAACTGTGGGGATGCACAAGCCCAAATTCCATAGGGAAGGCTGCAGGTTGGGAACTCTGATGAAGGTTTTCACTGAATTCCCCAGGAGAAGCTGCCTGGTTGAAGTGGAGATGGAAATTCTCTCTTCTGACTGCTGAAATCATCGCTTCTTTTAAAGACTTCAACTGATTGGATGAGATGTCTCTCACTGTTGAAGGCAATCTTCTCAGTTGATTGTAGATGTAATCAGCCATACATGTAATCACCTTACTGATGATTGAAGTCCATGAAATGACCTCATAGTAACAATCAGGCCAGTGCTTGCTTGACCCAACAACTGGGCACCATAACTTGTCCAAGTTGACACATGAACCTAACCATCGCAGGGAGGAAGCTCATATAGAGCCAGTGCAGAAGCAAGGGAAGAAATGTTTTGATTGGCTGATATTGTTTCCATTTTAATTAGGGGGTTCTTACAAAGTGGGGAGCAGATATACATTGATTAGTGTAGTATGTTTGTCCATTCTGATATTTTCTCTTTACTGGACCAAAACTAGTTTTATCACTAGGTATTGTTTATCAGAGATCCTATAGGGTATGTTCTGTTTTCTAGGAAAACCCCTGTGAGTCAGTTGATTTTGTCTTCTGGAAAAACCTCTCGGAAAGGGGTCTCCTCCCAGCAATGCACAGTGCAGGAGGCCATTTTATTTACCCAATGCTTGCTAAATCTAGGAGCTTATTTTTTGGTTAAAATCCTTCTCAATCTTTTTGAAGCATTGAGCATAGACCACTTATTAATAAATAATACTTAAGGGAGTCTCCAAAGAATCTATTTACTCACTTAGTATCTGCCCCCCACCTCTTGAATATATTGGTTTAAATAAAATGTAGGATTCCATGAGAACTTTTATTTAACTGAAACACAACATAATGATTCTTAAGAGGGACCCTTTCATGTTGCTTACAGTTTAGGGTGGGAGACAGCCTAGTAAACAGATACTTGAAATATAACTCACAGCAATGTAATTAGACCCCTCTGCTTTTAAGAGGTTAGAGAAGTTCTTAATCTTGCCACTCACAAATGAGAGGCTCAGCAGTGTAGCCTGTCCTCTGAGTGGCACGTTATTTGTTTCTGGAGAAGTAAGCAATAGTGGAAGGACCATTTGTGTTGGGAAAATGGCAGAGTCAAAGGCCTCTTGAAATTGTTTTCAGTTATACATTTTATTGACTTATTCTGGGAAAAAACTAGGAGCAGGGCTTTTACCAAATTGTGACAGCTTAATTCCCCATGAATAAAAGTTAAATTTAATTGCCATTTCAGCAATGTGTCCAAGATAAAGGGAGTTGAAATGATTGATCAACTCATTCATTAATATGATAATTTAAGAGTCATTATGAGCCAAGATATAATTGTTGAAGGATGTGCTGAGGTGGCTTACATCTTTGACCGTTTTAGGCTCAAAGCTTTTTGAAATTGTGAGCTTTCCTGAGCTTTCTTGATGAATTAAACTCGTGATTCATTCTTTTTCAAAGAAGAAGCTGGTAAGGTAATTAAAGCCAAGCTTAAAGCCATTTGTTCAGAGGTTCCATCCCTTAATGTATAAACTATTGATTTCATAGTTGTCTATTTAACAACCATTAAGAATTTTGTAGTTTACCATCCATTTATTACAAAGCCATTGAGAATAATAAACAAAATTAAATATACATGATCTAAAGAGTACAGCATGTTCTTTAAATAGTTCAAAACACGTTTTCTTTCTTTCCCTTCTTCACTCTTTCCTTCTTTCCTGTCTTCTACCCTCCCTTCTTTCCTTCTTTCATTCCTTCTTTTTCCACTTCTTATTTTTAAAGTGGAGGATCAAGGATTATCCTTTACAAATTTCTGACAAATATAGCTTGTCTAAGCATCAGTCTTCCTTAAATCTTCCTTGACTATTAATATGGTACAGAAATACCTTATCTCACACTTTGGCACTATTACGCTTAATCTTAGTGAAAGGTATAAGGCCATATTCACAAAATTATCTCATGTATATATATTAGTAGAATTACATTTTATTGATTTTAGTTACTATATTTACAAAGCAATCACAAATATTTATATAATGACACATACTCCTAGCACAATTCTAGGCACAGTGTACATGGACAACATTGTTACCATTAAATTTACAATTTTCTTGAAATCTAGACTGACATACAAAATCATGGATCACACACAATGATTTTTGAAAATGGAAACAATAAATGGGTACTCTGCACTAAATAGGTAGAAAAATAAGCAAATTTATCTTCATTTGTGAAGAAGTAAGAACAAACTCCTTTGGTAGTTTGCGCTGCTGAATGTCCATTGGATTTGTAGTATTTGGTGAAATTTCGGACTGATGTTTATATGAAGTTGTGTTTATATGAAATTTAGCAACCATTGGCATGTTTGTCTTTGAACTTTATTGTAAGCAGCATAAATCAAACCCTGTGAAATGAATGAGCTGTGGAAGCTCTCTTCTTTTGGGCTGCTTTAAAAGACTCACTTACCTATCTCAACATAGAAACTCTGGTAATCAAAGGGTGGTAAGGAGAGCTACCTGCCATTTTAGGGTATCATTTCATGCTTTCAGTGTTATTTAATCTCATCCTCAATCCCACTTCATATCAATTATCTGTCTTGTTATATTCTCTTAGAGTTTTTTAAAGAAGATGACGCTTTTTGAAAAAATAGTTTTTGCTATTGTAGTATTTTATAGCCTCTCAATCTTTGCCCCATTGTGATCTATCTAAAGTCCTCCTTTAATATTCTTAACGCACATTTTAAAATATAATAGTGACAGATACTGTTAATAATAACCAAATACTCTTGTACTCCTCTACATTTCTCAGTCTCTCCTGCAGTTAGGTTGGGGCCCTGTGACTAGTTCTGGCATATAAACTGTAAGTTAAATGATGGTTTCTGGGCCAAAGCAGTTAAGGGCCAGAGATGCCATCTTTCTCTCTTTTTCCCTTTCATCTCTGTGACAGGAAGAGGAAAACAATCTAAGATGGTGGAGTTGCAAGATTAAAGGGCCTGGGTCCCTGAGTCTGTGCTTGACATTGAACTGACATGAGTGAAAAATAAACACTTGTGCTTAAGCCACAGAGATTTCATGATTTATTTGTTACTGCAGAGTTACTTGACAAATACAATATCTTGACTAAAATATAAATCACAAAAATAGGATAAATGGCCACTTCACATGCCTATCATACAATTATTGGCTTTGGATTTAAGCCAGTGGATTTCTGAGTAGGTACTTCGGAGTTTCCTCAAATAATGAAATATTTTCTGTCTAATGATGAATTTTTAAGCTGCATGAGAAAAGTGTTTCCCACTTAATTTTTTCATATATTGGGGTTCCATAATATTGTTGCCAAAAATTTTTATTACCAAAAATTCTAACCACTGGACTGAAAGTGCTTCTTTCCAAAGATTTGCTTTTCATAAAAGTTTTTTTAATTGTAAAAGCATTATATGCTCATTGTGTGTGGATGTTTAATATATACACAAAATAAAGAAAAAAACCAATCCTCTATAATCCTACACACATAATAATGCTGAACAGTGCTCCCTTCCAGTGTTTTTCTTTGTGCACTTGTGATCGTTAGGCTACTGTGTCAACTGACCAGGTAATGGTGCCTGTTTGTGTGGTCAAGCAAATACTGGGATAACTGTAATACAATGGTACTTCATGGACTTTGATCATCAGTGAGCATTCAGAGAGAGAATTCTCATCTCTACTTCAGATAGCCACCTTTCCTGGGGATTTCAACAAGGACCTTTATCTGAGTCGCTAGCGTGTAGCCTGCCCTACAGAATTTGGACTTGTGCATCCCCAAAGTCACGTGAGGCAATTTTATAAGATCTCATACTATTTACAGATATCTCCTGTCAGTTCTGTTTCCCTAGAGAACCCTGACCAATACAGCTTGGTACTGGGAGTGGTTCTTGAGAAACAGAATCTTAAAAATGGGATTTCTGAAATGGTTCTGAGATTTTTGCAACTGGCTCCCTACTCTGATTAGATTCGAGGGCACTAATGATTCTCTTTCCAATTATCAAGAGGCTACTGACAGTTGATGGGGTGAGTTGGCAATAGAGACATGCAAAACATCACCCCTGGATACAACTACTTCCATGCTTGTAAGAGGAAAGGATCTGGGTGAGAGTGTGTTTAACACCTTAACAGAGTTTTGTGGAGTTAAAACGTACAATGATGTTGCCTGGCTGGATGCAGGTACAAAAGAAAGGGATGAACTGAAGGCTGCAAATTTGCAACTTAAGCACCACATGAACGACATAAAAGTTTCTATGTGTGCCCTGAAAGAAAATTTTGTTTTGTGCAGTCGCAGACTTGACATCTGTGAAAAACAGACCTGGAGTCTCATCCTCAATCCCACTTCATATCAATTATCTGTCTTGTTATATTCTCTTAGAATTTTTTTAAAGAAGATGACTCTTTTTTGAAAAAATAATTTTTTCTAATGTATTTTATAGCCTCAATCTTTGTCCCATTGTGATCTCTCTAAAGTCCTCCTTTAATATTCTTAACGCATGTTTCTGAGTAGGTACTTCAGGAGTTCCCTCAAATAATGAAATATTTTCTATCTGATGAATTTTTAAGCTGCGTAAGAAAACTGTTTCCCACTTAATTTTTTCATATATTGGGGTTCCATAGTATTGATGCCAAAGTTTTTTATTAAGTTGATAGAAATTTGGATTATTTCCACATTTAGGCTATTATGAGTAATGCTGCTCTGAAATTCATTTATAAGTTTTAGTGTGGACGTATTTTAATTTCACTTAGGTATGTACCTAGTAATGAAATTGCTGGGTAATATGGTTACTTTGTTTAGCCATTTGAGGAACTGCCAGTCTGCTTTCCAAAGAGTTACACTGTTTTATATTCTCCACATCCTCACCAACACCTGTTATTGTCTTTTTTTTTTTTTTTTTTTTTTAAGGTACCAGGGCCTGGGATTGAACCCTGGATCTCGTATGTGGGAAGCCGGCGCCCAACTACCAAGCCACATTAGCTTCCCTGAGTTGGCTTTTTTGTTAGTTTGTTTGCTTGTTATGTTGTTTGTTTTTTGTATTTAGGAGCCACCAGGAACTGAACCCAGGACCTCCCATGTGGGAAGCAGGTGCTCAACTGCTTGAGGCATATCCACTCCCCATCTCTCTTTCTGATTCTAATCACTTTAGTGGGTATGAATGGTATCTCGTTGTGGTTTTGATTTGCATTTCCTTAATAAACATCTTTCCATGTGCTTATTGACTATTGCTATATTTTATTGAGAGAAATGTCTATTCAGATTTTTGCCCATTTTAAAATTGGGTTGTGTTATTAATGAATTACTAAAAGTTCTTTATATATTCTGAATACTAGATTCATTGGATATGACTTGCCATTCTGTGGATTGTCTTTTTACTTTCTGGATAGAGAACTTTGAAGAACCTGAAGCACAAAATTTTAATTTATTCCTTTATTGTTTGTGCTTTTAATGCCATATCTATGAAACTGTTACCTAACCCAAGATAATGAAATTTACACTTATGTTTTCCTCTAAGTACTGTATACTTTTAGCTCTTAGATTTAGGTCTTTGATTCATTTTTAATTAATTTGTGTGTACTGTGAGAAGTAGATGTCCAACTTCATTCTTTTGCATGTGGACACCCAGTTGTCCCAGCACCGCATGTTGAAAAGATTATTCTTTTTCCTACTGAATTGCTTGACACCTTGTTGAAGGTCTATTGACCACTTTTATATGGTTTGTTTCTGGTTTCTTAATTCTGTTCCATTGACTTACATGTCTATCCTTATGCTACTATGACAGTACCTTAATCAGAGTAACTTTACAGTACATTTTGAGAGTGGGAAGTGTGAGTCCTCCAACTTTGATTTTCTTTTTCATGATTGCTTTGGCAACTTGGGGTTCCTTGAATTGCACGTAAATTTTACGATCAACTCTTCTATTTCTACAAAAAAGGTCATTGAATTTTCATAGGGATTGCATTGACTCTGTAGATCGCTTTGGCTAGTATGGCAATCTTATCAATATTAAATCTTCCAGTTCATGAACATGGGGTAGCTTTCCATTTGTTTAGATCTTTAATTTCTTTCAGCAATGTTTTGTAGTTTTTGTAGTACAAGTCTTACATTTCTTTTGTTAAATTTATTCCTAAATATTCTTTTTGATGCTTTTGCAAATAAAATTGTTTTGTTATATTCATTTTCAGGTTGTTCATTACTAGTGTATAGAAACATTGACTTTCATATATTTATCTTGTATGTTGCAAGTTTGAACTTATCAGCTTTAATAATTTGGGGGGGGTTCCTTAGGATTTTCTATATACAAGATCATGCCATCTGCAAATAGAAATAGTTTTTCTTCTTCTTTCCAATCTGTATGTTGTTTCCTTGCCTAATTGCCCTGTCTCAAATCTCCAGTACAGTGCTGAATAGAAGTGAAGAGAATGGGCAATCCTTGTCTTGTTACTGGTCTTAGGGGGAAAACTTTCAGACTTTCACCATTAAGTATATTGTTAGCTGGTTGTCTTTTTAAATACCCGTTATCAGGTTTAGAAAGTGCCTTTCTGTTTCTCATTTGTTGAGTGTTTTTATCATGAAAGGATGTTAGGTTTTGTCAAATGCTTTATCTGCCTCTATTGATGTGATTATGTATATTTTGTCCTTTTGTCTCTTAATGTGTTATATTACATTAATTGATTTTCATATATTGACCTAAACTTGCAATCTCTCTTGGTATTCTGCTAGTATTTTGTTGCGGATTTTTGTGTCTTATGACTATAGGAGCTTTTGTTCCATAGTTTTCTTAATCTGGTTTTGGTATCAGGTAAAAAACTGGCCTCATAGAATGAGTTGGGAAGAATCCCTTCTTTCATTTTTTGGAAGAGTTTGGGAAGAATTGATGTTCATTTTTCTTTAAACATTTTGTAGAATTCATCAGTAAAGCCAACTGGTCATAGGCTTTTCTTTGTGAGATGTCTTTTAGTTACTGATTCAATCTCTTTACTTGTTCTAGGCTTATTCATATTTTTCTATTTCTTCTTGAGTCTGTCTCTGTAGTTTGCATTTCTCTAGGAACTTGTTCATTTTATTTGTTATCAAATTTGTTGGCATACAGTCCACAGCACTGCTTTAAAATGCTTTTTTTCTATAAGGCCAGTAGTGATATCTTCTCTTTCATTCCTGATTTTATTAGAGTCCTCTCTCACTTTTTCTTGGTCATTTGGCTAAAAGTCCATTTTATTGTTTCAAAGGACCAACTTTTGGTTTCATTGATTTTTTCTCTCTTGTTTCTCTATCTCTGTTATTTTATCTCAATTTTAATCTTTAATGATTCCTTCTTTCTGCTTGCTTTGCTTTTGGTTTGCTCTTTTTATAGTTCCTTAAGATATAAAGTTTGGTTATTGGTTTTAGATTTTTCATTTTTTAACATAGGCATTTACAGTTATATATTTCCCTTTGAGTACTGCTTTAGCTGCATCCCATAAGTTTTGGCAGGTTGTGTTTTCATTTCATTAAATACTCTTGTCATTTAATTTACTATATTTTTTGAGTTCTTTTCTTAGTGGTTTCAAAATATTTTCTAATTTCTCTTGTGGTTTCTTCTTTGATCCATTGATTACTTGGTATTGTGTCGTTTAATTTCCACATATCTGTGAATTTCCAAATTTTCTTTCATTCCTACTTCCATTTCATTGTGGTCAGAATGCATACCTTGCATGATTCAGTCCATTTAAATTTTATGCCTAAAATATGGTCTATCCTGAAGTATGTCCCATAAGTGCTTGAGAAGATTATATATTCTGATGCTGTTTGATGGAGGGTTTTATAGATAGTTATTAGGTCCAGGTGGTTTACAGCATCACTCAAGTCTTTTTGTTCTTGTCTTGTTTTTCTATCCATTATTGAAAGTGGAGTTTGAAGTCTCTATTATTCTTGAACTGCCTTTTTCTCCCTTCAGTTCTGTCAGTTTTTGCTTCATATATTTTGGGGACTCCGTTGTTAGATGAAAATATGTTTTTAATTGTAATATCTTCTTAATGGATTGACACTTTTACCATTATAAAAAGCCATTCTTTGCCTCTAGTAACAATTTTTTGTCTTATTTTGTCTAAATAACTTTTACTTATTTAGTATAACCCCTCCAGCTCTCTTTTGTTTACTATTTGCATGGTATATCTTTTCTGTCAATAACTCCTAATCTATTTGTGTCTTTGAATTTAAAGTGTGCTTTGTCTCATGTACATAGCATATGGTTCGATTATAATTTTTCTTAATCTATTTTGCCAGTATGCTTATTAAATGGACTATTTAATCCATTTACTTCTTATATAATTACTGATAGGATTTATATCTAACATTATTCTACTTGTTTTATATGTGTATTATATCTTTTTTTATTCCTCTATTCTTATATTACTGCCTTTTGTGTTAAATATATATTTTCTAGTGTATCCCTAAATACCCTTGTCATTTTGTTTAATATATTTTTTAGTTCTTTTCCTAGTGGTTACCTTGGGGATTACAATAGACCTCTTAACATAAAATAAATTTCTAGTTTGGATAAATACAAACTTAATTTCAATAATATACAAAAGTTTTGCTCCTGTATAGCTCTAGTCCTTCTTCCCTGCTTTGTTTATTATTATAACACAAATTACATCATTATACATTGTATACCCATCAATACAGATTTATATCAAGAAGATATAAGAATTACAAACATGTATGCCTCTAATAAAAGGTCTTTGAATGAAAAATTGTTTCAGTTTCTGTTTATCTGGGAATGCCCTAATTTTGCTTTTTTTTTTTTTTTTT
>JAQZBX010000562.1:0-13488 GCA_029593785.1 Cabassous unicinctus | reverse complement strand
TTTCTACTTCTTTCTCACTAGGTCCAATCAGCATGATATTATCAATGAAATGGACCAGGGTGATGTCTTGTGGAAGGGAAAGGCAATCAAGTTCCCTGTAGACTAGATTATGACATAGGGTTGGATAGTTAATATACCCTTGAGGTAGGATAGAAAAGGTGTATTGCTGGCTTTGCAAGCAAACTATTTCTAGTGGTCTTTACTAACATGTATCAAGGTAAAAAGCACCTGTTAGATCAAGAGCTGCATATGAGGTACCTACCAATGGATGTATTGATTTGCTCAAGAAATGATATCACAGCTGGAGCAGCAGCTGCAATTGAAGTCACTTCTTGGTTAGGTTTATGATATTCCATTCTCATCCTCCAAGATCCATCTGTTTTCTGCAGAGGCCAAAGAAGATAGCTGAATTGAGTGTGGTGGGAAATCACCACTCCTGCATGCTTGATGGTGGCACCAATTTCTTTAACTCCTTCATGAATGCACAATTGTTTTTGGTTTATTATTTTGCTACGTAGAGGCAGTTCTAGTGATTCCTACTTGGCCTTTCCTACCATAATAGCCCTTTCTCCAAAGGTCAGGAAACTAATGTGGGGATTCTGCCAGTTCCTAAGTATGTCTATTCCAAGTATGCATTTTGGAACTGGGGAGATAACCACAGAATGGGTTCAGGAACACACTGTCCCATTGTGAGATGGACCTGAGCTAAAGTTCCATTGATCACTTGACCTCCATAAGCCTCTACTCTAACTGATGGACCACAATGGTGTCTTGGGTCTCTTCAAATTATTTCAGTTTAGAACCAGAGTCTAATCATTTCCTTTTTCCTTTGTTCAATCATTTCCTTTTTCCTAATGCACAGTAACCCTGCTAAAAGGCCATAGGTTCCTTTGGTAAGGCTGGTGTATTAGTCAGCCAAAGCGGTGCTGATACAAAATGCCAGAAAACTGTTGGTCTTTATAAAGGGTATTTATTTGGTGTAGAGGCTTACGTTACCAGGCCATAAAGCATAAGTTTCTTCCCTCACCAAAGTCCATTGCCACGTGTTGGAGCAAGACAGCTGGCGATGTTTGCCAGGGTTCAGGCTTCTTGGGTTCCTCTCTTCCTGGGTCTCCATTTCTCTCTGGGCTTAGCTCCTCTGTTTCCTCCACAAGGTCAGTTATAGACTATGAGGCTCTCTAGCCTTTGCCTCTCTCCACAAGGCCAGCTGTGAACTGTCAGGCAAATGGCTGGTCTCTTTTCCCGGGGACTTCTCTCTTTCCTCACAACCAAGCTCCTTTGTATGTTTACTTCCTGGGGTTCCAGCTCAAGACTCCACATCAGAATTCCAACATCAAAAACTCCAACTCTGTCCTTTGCCATGTCTTTTATCTTTGATTCCCCACCTACCAAGGGGCAGAGCTCAATGTCCTACTGACGTGGCTCAATCAAATCCCTAATCATAACTTAGTTATGCCCAGATGAACAGACCAGTTTACAAGCATAATCCAATATCTATTTTTGGAATTCATAACTATATCAAACTGCCAAACTGCTACAGATGGGAAAAAGATTAACAGTATAACTTTTTGGTAGTGAAACAGGGTCCTTTCCCGAGATGACCCAGCCTCCCTCTCATTCAGGGGGTTCTGAGAATTGTCTCAAGTCTGAAAATTGGTTGAGGGACTGTGACTCTGTTTTTGTGATTAAAGTTAGACATTGGTTCACTTGACCTAAAACTCTTCTGCTTGTACAGATCAAGTAGGGTTAAGTAGACTGTCCATCTTGTTCACTTTTAGGTACCCTATGATCAACCAGCCAATGCCATGGGTCTCTTCAAGTCAAATGAGTATGATTACTGCTTTGACTCTGCTTACCCTTATAGTAGTCACAGCCACTTTTTCTTTGGCAATTAAGTGCTGCCGCTTGTGTTCTTCCAGTCTAGGATCCAATCACCTTCCTTGTTTTTAAGGATCCAAGCTCAGTGACAGCAGTTCCCAGACCACTATCTTACTTACAGAGCAGAGTGGTCAGAGTTCTTCAGAGATGATGGAGCTGCTTTTAACAAATTTATTTCTCTTAGTCATGTTGAAAGATGTGTCCTCTGGATGAGTGAGCAGGTCTTACATTATAAATCCACCCCAACATTCCAATCTCCCTTAAACTTTGGATTCCTTCTTCTACACTATACCAAGACAATTCTGGTATTTCCACTTCATTTAATGTGGTCCATCTTTTGGTCAACCTATTGAAGAAACTGTTTAAGCCCTTTGTAATCCCTTGAGCTATAACATTGAATCCAGAATCTCTGCTTAATGGGCCCACATCAATTAATTCATCCTGATCCAAATTTATATTCCTTCCACTCTTATTCTACACCCTTAATATCCATTTTCATATATATTCCTCTGGGTTTTGTCTTTATAAATTGGAAAAATCATGCATTTCTTTTGGAGTGTAGTACACCTTCTCATGGATCACACTTTGTACCTCACTTTTGGCAGCCTGTTGGGACTTCAATCTAGGTATAGTTTTGGAAGAAAAGGGTGATGCGTGATGGTCATGAGAGGACTTGGCAGTTCTTACAAGCCAACTACCTCAGGGCATTCCATTACAGTTTCATTTGGTGAAACACAGTTAATCTCTTTAGATAGAGATGTGAGGGCTGTTTCCTTAAGGGAGGAAGTTACAGGTTTATTGACACAGCAAGGTTAACCTCTTCAGATGGAGATGGGATGGCTGATTCCTCAGGGAAGACAGTTACAGGTTTATTTGGCAAATACAACTCAACAGAATCTAGGGTTTTAGTGTCCCTGCCATCATTATTTTATAATGATGTTTGTTCCCATTCCCATTTTCAGGATCCCATTCCTTCCCAGTCAATGCCCTCACTTTAACAGTAATCATCCTTCAAGATTGGGAATTCCATTTGGGTTATAATTCATCCACTTGCACAATGAGACTCTGAATCTGGTGTTCAGAAATCCCAAGGCTACTAGAAATAAAGGTTTCTTTCAGGGCACACACAGAAACTTTCATGACCTTAATGTGGTGCTTAACCTGGGAATGTGAAGCCCTGAGCTCATCCTTTTCTTTAACAACCTTATCCAACATATTTAGGAAAAACTAGACAACATCATTATACATTTTAACGTCACAAACACGTACATGTGTATCAAAAACATGTCACCCAGAGCCTTGCCTATTATAAGCATTTGGGTAGCGGTATCCATTGATTATATTTTGCATATCTTTATTCATGCTGTGGAATGTCAGTACTCTCTTGATCATAGGAATTAAGAGTCATTAATGCCTTTTAATCTAATCAGGTTAGAGAACCAAGTGCAAAAACACCTGGACCAAATCAGAAATCGCATCCTTAAGATTCTGTTTCTCAAGAACCACTCCTGTAACCAAGACCTGTATTAGGTTCTTCAGAAATCAGAACTGACAGGATATATATGTAAATATTAAGAGATTTATTATAGGGATTGAGTCATACAACTGTGGGGATTGGCAAGCCCGAATTCTGTAGGGCAGGCCGCAAGTTGGGAACTCCAGTGATGGTGGTGATGAATGCCCTAGGAGAAGCTGTGTGGTTGAAGTAGAGATAGAAATTCTTCTTTCAGACTGCTGAAATCCTCAGTTCTTTCTTTAAGGACTCCAACTGATTGGATAAGAAGATTCCTTCCATTGCTAAAGGCAATCTCCTTTGTTGATTGTAGATGCAATCAGCCTTAGACACAGTAAAACTACTAATGATTTAAATCCATGAAATGCCCTCACAGTAACAATCAGGCCAGTACTTATTTGACCAAATAGACACCATAACATAGCCATGTTGACATATGAAATTAATCAACCCCAAGCACTTCTAACTGACCTTCATTTACCCACTGTCTGGATTCCTTGAAATTTTCCTTTCCCTCTTAAAGCCTGTTGTCTGATGCTCACAGTACACTAAACATGGCAGCTGCAGGCTTCTTCTAGAACCTCCACATACTACTATTATCACCAGTTAAACTGTTGTTTCTTCCAAAATCTATTTATTCCAATTGTATTTGTTATTATAATGATAATTCTAATTATATACTTTGTAAATCAATTAAATAAATATTTAAATGAGTGTTATTTCTATGAAAACTAAGGTGAGAGCTTGCTTTGGAAAGCTGTGCTTCCTGTCTAATTAGTATGAATGAAATAACAGATTAGAGGGGAGGAATCATATAAATCAAAAGAAATTTTGTGCTAAGGCTGTTTGACAAAGGACCCTATATTCTTTCCTGACCTGAGACTAATTGGCAATTTCTACATGGTATTGTCATTTGTACTATATCTTAAGACTGGTAAATAAATGTATGTTTACATGTTTTAGTTAAAATGTTTAAAGCATTAATAAACTTTTGATGGTTCCCATTAATCAACTTTTTGTTTAAACAGCCATATACTAGCCCTGAGTATATTGTATAGAAGGGAATTTGCTGTATTTTCAACCAGTCTTATTCTAAATCTTTAGTCCTTGCTGGAAAATAAACAATTACACTAAGATGGTTATGCGATTTTCTCAGATGAGCTTTTATAACACAGGTCCTAGTGTTTGCCTTTTAATTTAAAAAAAAAAAAAAAAGATGTATAACTCTTTGATTCCTGAGAAGGAAAGGGAAAAATTAGAAAACACTATAATTACCCAAAAATGTTCTAGGTGTACTATTATGCCTTACTCATAGTAGATGCACAGTAAAGACTTGATTGTCTCCAGAAGAGTAGAATTAAGATATTTGTTTGAAATCTAAAAATGTTTGGAAATTCTTCATATATTTTTTGAAATTGGTATTTGTATTCCTGTCTTCTCATGTTTTCTGATTTGTGCTGGAGTGGCCTGTCCAGATAGGGGGTAATCTGGTTATGTGCTTATGGCCACATAGTGACTATGGTTGCTCTTGTCTGAGGGTTGGGACTGGGAAGAGATGACTACGTGCTATGAAGGATTACATAATCTCATGAAAATTCTATAAACCAATGCAGTTCTAACACCTATATTGCCACTTGAAGATGTGCTGGTCTGTGACCTGCTTATTTATCTAACGGAAAATTCTGCAGACTCATAACCAAGGCATTTTAAGAATTCTGAAACAAGACTGTAGGAATTTTATTTCTGAAAAATAAGTATGTTTATGACTCACCATGTACAAATGCAAGGTACTTTTCCCCTCGTGTTGGAAATCAATGGAGTTTCTCCAACTCTTTAATTTACTTTTCATAGGCTATAATATCACAGTTTTGAGAATTTCCAATAACCCAGATTATAGCACAGCTGTGCAGTTCAGAGACAGCTGCCAGAGTGGGATGGGTCTTGTCATGTTTATTTGAAATGTTTGTGATTATTGGACAAAATGAGGAGTTTAATCAAGGAAGAAACTATTTATTCTGTCTCTCCCTTTTCTTTATGCCACCTAATATTTTTTACTAGATGACTTGTCTGATAATTATGAACACTCAGTTAATGGAAAAATAAAAATGTTTTAATACTTAGTGGGACAAATCTACTTTTTTCTCTCCTCCACTCCTTGTAAGTGAAGTAAAGCAACTAGAAACATCCTTTTGCAGTTGATATAATTATATTGTTGAACACGTTTTTTGTAAATTATTAAGCGTACCTCTCAAGTGTCTGCGTCAGAATTTTTAAAGCCCCTTTTGAGGGATGTATTTTTAAATACATTTAATTTAAACATAGCAACCTTATAAAATAGGTGTTAATGTGTTTAATATGCAAAGTGATTAGACTCAGGAGACCAATTACCCTGAAACTAGTCTGAAGTCTATTCTGGGTCTAGTTCTCAAGTTTGCACTATTTCTTTTGTGCCATATTGCTCCCTTTCAATATAAGCCATAATGGAACAAATAAAACATTTATGAATCCATTAAACTGATTTATTTTTTCTAAATAATATTGAAATATTATAACCAGAAATTCTATGCACTTTTTCTACATATATTGAAACCAAGATCTAGTTTGCTTAAGTGACAAGTTCAGGGTCACTCAGCTAATTAATGGAGAGCCAATTTTGTCACAAAATTGACTTTAGATTTTAGCAATGCTAAGATTGATTTTTATATGTTGCTTATGGAGTTGTCTTGATGCATTAAATTGGCTTTTACTTTTTAAAATATTTGTTCAGTTTGGTCGTATATTTTATTAAATTAATCAGCAAACTGAGACCCGAACAGGTTGGGAAACTTGAATTTTTAAAAATGAGAAGTGACACTGACACTTTCAATTTACGTTAGGTTTTCTGTGTGTAAAAACTAAGAGAATTTATTCTGGTCATCACAATTGATCTTCCATTTATCTGGAACTCCTCTAATGCAGCTAGTGCTTAAATAATAACTAAACTTTTGTCTCCCCACTCCTGCTTTTCTACTGAGCTCTGTTCCTCACATTCAGGTTCAGAAAATATTTATTGAGCATCTTCATTGTGCTAAGCTGCATGTGACTGAAATAATATTGTATGAGGTGCATCTTATTCAGTCTTCATTGCACCATTATGGAGTGGACATTAAATACACAGAAAAACAATACGGCCTCCCTTCTGTTTCTTAAGTATGTATAGTCCCTGGATGTTTCCCTTCTTGCTATTGGGCTTTACTTCAATCATTTTTTACTTTAATCTCATGCTTTATATCCTCAATTTTCCTCCCATAAAATGTGTCTTACCTTGTTTGATATATTGCTGCACAGAACCTCTGAATTTCTGAAGAAAAAAAACAACAACCTATACCAATACTTTTCTCATTCTCTGTGCTTCAGATATGTGTTCTCCAAACCAACACATTTCTACCACAAAGCACTGGAATAGCACATCAGGATTACTAATAAATTATGGAAAAGAATTTCAATATGATGGTAAGAATCCCTTAAAACAGCTTTTAGAGAAATAACTGAAAAATAAAACTCGATTTTTATGTCATATTAAAGAATATTAAGCATAAAAGATGAATTTTCCATTGAAATGAGCTGGAGAGGGAAGTTTAGTGTTAGTACCCACTCTATCTCAAAGGGGGGGACATCCCCAAACAGGTGAGTTTCCTAGTAGAATGAGTACTAGCTGGGAGGCAAGCAGCTGTGCTTTTAAGCTCATGTCTTTTCTAACCTTGGCTCATTTTTATGTTCCCGTGTCCCTCTCCCTCTTCAACCCAAATGTTGCTTGGCTGTTATGCTGTTAAAGTCCAGGGGCTTTAGAATCTCAACCTGGTCATGAGTACAATTCAGGAGCATGCATCGTGTGTCTAAACTGGTTGATGGGATTGGGGGTGACAGACTCCATATTTCTTGAAGAAATGGTAGGTCTCCCTACTATTTATTTTTTACACTGTTGCAGGAGAAAGAAATGTGGCTTTTGTTTCACAGTGCAAGTAGATGATCCCGTGCATTTCTGAAAACACAATTATGTTTCTAGAAGTTAAATTTGTTTTCTGTTTAGTAAAATGGACAAAGTGGTATGTACTTGTACATTTATGTGCCAGCATTTTTCTCATTCATTGTACCTTTAGCCAAACATGGTCATGCCCATTGGTACCTGGGCCTATGATCTTAACTATTCCTCCAAATGGATATTTTGTGATGTGATTTGTACAAATTGAATCTCTATAGCCTCATACAGAAGCTTGTGAGTCCTCCCTGTCCCCAATTGGCATCATCACCACTTCCCCCTCCTCAGGTCTTCTTCCCAGGACTAATCCCTTTATCTTTCTACCACATGTTCTATTTCTCTTATATCATGGATTGTTGATTGAGCTCTTTAGCCTAAATGGTTAAGGATAGAATATTTATCTCCTTCATTCCCTCTATCTTCAGTGCTTAGCACAGTGGCTGTCCCAGAAACAGAAGGGCCAAAATGTAAGAATTGAAAGTGTTTCCTGAGAAAGCAGGGCCCTAGTGATCTTTAGGTGAATATGTACTCTCTGAGAATGAAAAGAATCAAAGAGACAAATGTTTGTGTGCACATTAAGAGTGCAAAGAGAAAAATGTGTGTATACATTTCAAGGGCAAAAAGGCAACTGTGTGTGTACAATCTTAAAGTATGCTAATATGCATGTGCACTCATGGTCCTTATTATTTTCATTTTCTGTGACCACAGGGAAAAATTGTTTCTTTCTACTTATTTATAATACATAAAATATCAGTTTACAAAAATTAACAAAATTTATCTCAAAGATTTCTTTGTTATGTTCCTTCTTGTGAGGTTAAAAAAAAAAGTGTGTGTGGGCTGACTCTATCAATTCTTGAATTAGTAGAATTGAACTAGAAAGTTTGAAGCACTAAGTTAATTCAAATTTAGCACCCACCTTTATATTTTAGAAATAGTATAGTACCCCAATAATACAGTTGGAGTGTTGTTCTAGGTTTAAGTTTGACATAAATGATTCTGTCAAATATATTTGAAGATACGTCGATAATACATAGATTGACATTGAACAGGACAATAAAACTTCCCATGAAGCCCCACACTAACCTGTAAAAGTATAACCCCCAAGTCTGGAGAGAGATGCTCAGTCTCTCGCGCCACCTCAGCTCCCTGGTCTGCTGCATCTCTTATTGTCTCTCTTCTGTGTATCTTTTTGTTGCATCATCTTGCTGCACCAGCACTCCTGCTCAGGCCAGTGCTCCGCACAGGCCAGCACTCCACTTGAGCCAGCTTTGCTTTTCACCAGGAGGCCCCGGGAATTGAACCCTGGACCTTCTATATGGTACACGGGAGCCCAATTGCTTGAGCCACATCCGCTTCCCACACCTCTTTTTAGCAGCATTTTATATGGAATTCTGCAGCTATAAAATAATCTAAGAAATTATTATGGCATTTGAGAAGGATTTTTAATATTCATAACCTTTGGCATAATGAAAAAATTTTCTATAAATTATTTAGTCAAAAACTTCCCCAAGTGTCTTGTTTATTCCCAGAGGCAAAGGGAGGAGGGTACATTGACCTTTTCTGTATTCTCACATCAGCAGCCACGAGGCATTTTAATTTAAGGGGAAACAAAATCTGCGACCCACTTTTCAACAATTGAGACTAATTAATCTTTGTTTAAATTCAACTAACTTAAAATAAACAGTCTGGAAATAAGTTGTCAGAAATTTTTTTGGTAGAAAGCGGAGAAAGTGAGAAGAGAAGTTAACAGCATAGATGCTGGTGTGAATTGTGAGGAAGTTTCATTTAAAAAAAAATCTCCATGTAGAGATAAGATCCTGATCTGTACTGGATTTAACAATGTGTTATTTTTACACATATATGAAACCAGAAAGAATCTTGACAAATGTCTATACTTTACAGAGTAAAATATATATACTCTTTCTCCGAAGTGTATATACTTCTCCAAATGTAGTGAATCAGTCACAGTGCTCCGTAAAGAATAGCTGGACAGAATTGACCTGAGAAGCTCTTGACTCTAGAGCTGCGGAGCCTGACTCCTTATGGTGGTGTAATTTGATTGTGTATGGAATTCTTTAAAGTTATCTGCCTTGAACATTTGTGGTCATGATAGAATGTAAGGAGTCCTAGAGAAGGAGTCGGGAGGCTTGACTTTGTTGTTAAGTAGTGAGTGACTTGGACAAGCTACCTAACCTCTCTGTGCTTCAGTTTTTGTTGAAGAGTAGAAAATAGAGGTAACATTCCATAAACTGTCATTGCTGGGGCAAAAACTAGATATGAGAGAAACTTGTTTTAAGTCATATACCACTACAGAAATTCAAAAACTATTAAGACACCAACATTGAGGAGGTTGGTAAAGGTGATGCTGCTGCTAACATTTTCATGGTAATACAGACGGACTAAGCTTTATCTTTAAATTTATTACATTCCTAAATTGAATGCTCCTAGACAGTAAATAATTATGCAGTTTATTAATAGGACATAGTGCATTTATAATTCTTTGAGAAGTGTTTTAATCACTATATGTGTATATTTAGTGCTTATCAAAGATCTGATTAATCCATTCCATGGTTAGCATTTTAAATTGCTAATATGATTGCTTTTCTGTTATAGTTAGCCAAGATCAGTTTCGGTTTATAACCAAGAACTCAGACTATTATATTGACTTTTTTGCCTTAAGTTACTTATTCTTATTTTCTTTAGATGAATGTCATTTTAACCAAAACTTTCATAGGCTTTTCTCACAGAAATTTCTATGTAGTTTTTGTTTTAAATCTGTTTGAAAATTATTAAAGACTTTCAAAAAATAACTGCATGTAATTAATTGTTAGCACCCTATAAGGGACTCAATAATAGGTTTATTTAACTTATTAATGGAAAAGATAGAATTTATATAAGCGAAAGAAGTAAAGAGGAAAGAATAAAACTGAGGACCCTTCAGAACAACCACCTTTTTCTTTCCTTGGGTAAGTGGCTGATGAGATGGCAGTGAACAAAGAGACCTTTTAGGGATTTTTCCCTTAGGTAGATAGATAGGCTATCAAGTAAAACAGTTTCAGTTGCTCATGAATTCTCCAGATAACTTTGGATGTTTTCCTGTAACAGGTTGCTCGATATTTCATCTGTCAATATCCTTTGTTGGCACATCCATCTCAGTTTTGCTAAGTCTGCTCTATTTCCCTTATCACATTTTCTAAAGGTCATGTCATTTTTTATGTATTCACAGTATATAGCTGTGTCAGTTTCTAGTGCTGCTGTAACAAATTACCGTAAATGTAGTGACTTTAAGCAGCACAAATATTTATAGTCTTGGAGATTAGAAGTCTAGAATGGGTCAGCAGCGCTGTCTTTCCTCTGGAAGATCTAGGAAAGAATTTATTTCCTTGCTTTTTAAAGCTTTTAGAGGCCCCCTTGGCTCATAGCTCAGCTCCAACCTTGGCTTCCATCATCACATCATCTTCTTGACACTCTTGCTTCCCTCTTTTTTTTTTTCCCCAATAGTTTTTTTTTTATTTTTAAAAAAGATACTTAGATTACATAAATGTTACACAAAAAATATAGGGATTCCCATATGCCCCACTACCCACACCTCCCAAACCCTCCCACATAAACATCCTTCATTAGTTTGGCACATTCATTGCAATTGATAAATGCATCCTGAGGCATTGCCACTGAGCATGGACCATAGTCCACATTGTAGTCTACACTCTCCCCCATACAGTTCTGCATATTATGTGACGATATAAAATGGCCTATATCTGGCATTGCAATGTCATTCAGGACAATTCCCAAGTCCTGAAAAATCCCCCGTATTACAACTGTTCTTCCCTCTTCCTGCCCCCAGAGCCTCCAGTTGTCACTGCCTCCACATCAATGTTGTGATTTCTTCCATTGCTAGAATCACAATATGTCTATAGTAGAATACCAGTAAGTCCACTCTAGTCCATAGCTCATTCCCCAATCCTGAGGATTCTGGGATGGTGATGTCCATTCCACCTCTAATTGAGAGGATGCTTCGATCCCATACAGCTGATGGATGGGACTCTCTTGCTTGCAGTTGTCGGCTCTCTCGTTTCCTTGGTATGGTGGTTGTCAAGCCTCACCTCCTTGTTGGTTGTTCTGGGTGAGTCCAATGAACTGGAGAGTAGGTGTTGCAACTCCACTGAGGTTCTGGGCCCAGCTGGCAAATGGACAGCCGAGAGATTCAAGTCTCTTGGACATACACCTACCAACTCCATCACCAACTGTAAGTTCAAATAGAAGGGACAGAAGAGGCACGTGTAGAGAAGTCACAACTGAGTCCAACTCTATCACACTTGGGAGCACTAACTCCAAAGTAGGGTCCATTGGCAAGGTGCCAAGCTCTGGAGCTATCTGCCCTAATCATAGGACCTAGGTGTCTCCAGAGCCATCAGGAGCTCCACTATTTGGGGTAGTATCCACTTTGGCAGTCTATGAGATCCTGCTGAGATGTGCATAAGTGTTACCTCTGGGATGATCTCCCGACTCACTTTGAAGTCTCTTAGCCATATAAACTCATTTGTCTTTATCTTTTCCCCCTGTTATTTGAGGTCTTTTTCCAGTTGCATTGCTAGTTGGTGCTTGGTAGTAATCCCTCGGTGCCAGGGAGACTCATCCCTGGGAGTCATGTCCCATGCTAGGGGTGAAGGTAATGCATTTATATACTGAGTTTGGCTTAGAGAGAGGCCACATTTGAGCAACAAGGAGGCTCTCAGGAGGCAACTATTAGGCGCTCCTCAACACTAGGCTAAGTTTCAATTTCAAGAGCAAAGGCTCATAAGTATAGTCGTCAATATCAAGGGCCCATTAATGGATTATTCTCATTCACCAGACATTGCCCCTGCACTTGGGGGACTGTTGCTGCTCCATTAGAGAATTTGGCAGAGCTCTCCAGGATAGGAATTCAATATTCTCTCGGTTATTGTGTGAGTCTCCACCCACCATGACAATGCCCTGTCCCTGTGAACATTTAAACATATTTATATACCTTATATGTATGCTCAGGTGAACTTCCTCCCATGTATCCCCATCACTGATACCCCACACCAATGATCCTCCTCTGCCCCAGTTGTAACCCTTCTGAGATCCAAAGTTTCTTCAGAAATGAAGCCATTAAAATAGCCAAATACAATTAAAAGGAAAATGAAATAATACTGACAGGTTTAAATATAAGAAATAAAATGCATAAAAATTTAAAAAAACTGAAAATTAAAAGATTGGGTTATTAAAAAATAATGGAAAATATTAAAATTAAAATTTTGACATTTTGCCTTTCATCATTAGAGTATCTGGTATCCTGCATGTATAGTGACATCCTTTTCCATTTACTCCCCAGTGTCTTACTTTCTTTTCCATTTTGTTTTCAAAGAAGTTTTAGATCACAGTAAAGTCACATACAGAATACAGGGGACTCCCAAATACCCAACATCCTCCCCTTTTCCCCCTTCCTGTATTAATACCTTTTTATATGTGGATGGTAACTTTGTCACAACCGATATACAAATAGTGAAACACAGCTACCAACCATGGTCAATGGTTTACATTATGGTTTACATTTTAGACCATACACTTTTATAAATTTTGATGATATTTAACATGGCCTGTGTCCATCATTGCAAGATCATGTAGAACACTTCCATTGCCCACTAAATACCCCTGTTCGATCTACTCCACTCCTCCCTCCCCCTCCCCTCAGGGCCCATGGTTACCCCCTGGCTTCACTCCTTGGATGACAAGATTCATAGTTACAGGGAAGCGGGTGTGGCTCAATGGATAGAGCTCCCGTTTACCATATGGGAGGCCCCGGGTTCGCTTCCAGGGGCCTCCTTGTGAAAGCAGGCCGGCCCGCGCGGCATGGTGGGCTGATGCAGCAGGACCTCACAGCAGGAAGCGGGTGTGGCTCAATCAATAGAGGCCCCATTTACCATGCGGGAGGTCCCGGGTTCGCTTCCAGGGGCCTCCTTGTGAAAGCAGGCCGGCCCGCGCGGCATGGTGGGCTGATGCAGCAGGACCTCACAGCAAGGGGGAGATAAGCAGACACAGAAGAAACACATAGCGA
>JAQZBX010000561.1:0-104505 GCA_029593785.1 Cabassous unicinctus | reverse complement strand
ATATATATATATATATATATACACACCACATTTATCAGTTGATGGACACTTGGGTTGTTCCCATCTTTTGACTGTTGTGAAAACTCTGCTATGAAAATTGGTGTGCAAATGTCTGTTCACATCATTGTTTTCAGTTCTTATGGATATATTCTGAGTAGAGGGATTGCTGGATCATATGGCAGTTCTATATTTAGCTTCCTGAGGAACTGCCTAACTGTTTTCCACAGGTTGCACCATTCTATATTTCTACCAACAGTGAAGGAGTGCTCCTATTTCTCCACATCCTCTCCTGCACTTGCTATTTTATGTTTTTTCAATAATGGCCACTCTATGAGGTGTGAGATGATATCTCATTGTATTTTTGATTTGCATTTCCCTAATAGTGATATGGAACATGTTTTCTTGTGCTTTTTGCCATTTGTATTTTCTCTTTGGAGAAATGTCTATTTAAATCTTTTGCCCATTTTTTAATTGGATTGCTTGTTCTTTTTTGTTATTGTTGAGTTGTATGATCTTTTCACATAGCATGGAAATCAAACCCTTATCAGATATGTGGTTTCCAAAAATTTTCTCCCATTGAGTGGGCTACCTTTTCACCTTCTTGACAAAATCCTTTAAAGCACAAAAGTGTTTAAGTTTGAAGAGGTCCCATTTATCTATTTTTTCTTCCATTGTTCATGCTTACAGTGTAAGTTTTAAGAAATGACCACCTACCACCAGGTTTTAAGATGTTGCCCTATATTTTCTTATAGGAGTTTTATGGTTCTAGCTTTTATAGTTAGGTCTTTGATCCATTTTGAGTTAATTTTTGTATAAGGTATGAGATAGGGATCCTCTTTCTTTCCTTTGGCAACAGACATCCAATTCTCCCATAACCATTTGTTGAATAGACTGTTATGCTCCAGCTGGGTGGGCTTAACAGCCTTGTCAAAAATCACTTGACCATAGATGTGAGAGTATGTTTCTGAACAATCAATTCAGTAGCATTGGTCTATATGTCTATGTTTATTTGGTAGGTTTTTGAGAGAATTAAATTAGAATGTACATATAAATGCACATAGTAAAAGTTGAACAAGTAGTAGCCATTTTTGCTGTTTAATTTGTATTTAATTTCCTTCATAAACTGCTCCCCTTAACCAACTATTCCATCGTCAAGGTCTCCTCACCACTAGTTACTAGTTTGAGAAGCAAGATGAAACTTAAACTTCAAAATGTATATAGCAAGAATCTTTATTCACAAACAAGAAAATTATAAAAACTAATCAACAAATACAATTTAACTGAAATGTCTCTATACGATGCTCAGGCAAGAGAGGACCTTATATATATGAGGTATATCAAAACCAAAGGAGACAATAAAGTACTGTGGGAAGTACAATACTTAGGGAATTACATTCTAATTCTGGCTGGGTAAGTAACCTGGCCAGATGACTTTGGGTTTTTATTTCACCTATTGGCCTTAGCTTGTTCATCAGTAAAATGAGATTAGAGAAGCCGGAGAGTTCTAAAAACCTTTTTCATCATTCTTCTCTAAACAGTCTACCAATGAATTGAGCTTTCACAAGGCTTGTCACCAGTAGATAAAATTATATAATGTGTTCTTCACCTAGTCTCCAGAGTAATGTTTATAAAATGAAAACCATATTTTCTAACATACAAATCAGATATTTCTGATTATCCCTACAATGGCATTCTATTACTCTATGAATCAATCCAAACTCCTCACCATGGTTTACAAAGTCTCTCTAATTCCTAACCTTACTTTGTACCACTCTTCCTTGCCTAACACTTATTGCAATATGATATTGTGCAATTATTTATTTGATTCTGTCTTGTCTGACTCCCTTTTTTAGAGAATAAACTCCAAGAGAGCAGAAACTTTGTCGATCTTGCTTACCATTGAACCTCTAGAACTTAAAACAATGCCTAACCCAATGTATAAATTGAGTGAAGAAATAGAAGGCATCAAAGCATTTAGCATCATGTTTGAACCACAACATTTTCCAGGTCTCTTTTGCAAATCCTTTAAACTAAATTAGCCCTTGATTTCTCTTAAATATCTGACCAAAAAAGCCAATCACTTTGAGGTACAAATAATTGTTTATTTGAAATCTACCTGCTAAGTATTTCCATGCTCAAACTTAACTAGTAATCAAAAATCTAAAGATAATGTAGCAGCTAATGGTAACCTGAAATATTAGCATATTTTTCTCCTTCAAGTGTCTTTTGACAATCAACTGTGCCTCATCTCCTGTCATTGTACATATTTATAGAATTATTTCTTTCCCTGAGGATAATAGTAGGACTTAAAAATTTCAGTTGAACTCATTTTAATCTGAACTTCAAGTCCCAAGGAAATGATGGAGTCTAGGTGCTAAATCTAACGTCTGCACTTGAACCCTAGACCTCAGCTTCTAAGCTCTTGCCTCTCATGGTCTTCTCTCGCATTACCAAACTCTCTTGCCACTGACCTCTTTGCTATCACTTAACTTGAAAAACTTTCACTTGACTCTGCTGCCCCCTCTAGATACACATTTTTCCTTTTTCTTTCTTTGTCAAAGTGCTCGGATGAGTGGTCAGCTTTCATGGTCTACATTTACTTTTTAAGTCTTTGCAATCTCACACTGACCCCACAACCCTATGAATTGCACTATGGAAGGACTGCGGTAATTGACCTTTTTGCCAAACCCAGAGGTTTTTCTCAATCCTCATTCTCCCCAAGACTCTGTAGCATTTGACAATATTGAACTACAAAACTGTATGTTATACAGTCATCATTTCTTAAAATCCTCACAACAACCTTTTAAAGCATACATAATTAACCTCATTTTACAATTGGGGAAAACAAGTTCAGAGATATTAAATAACCGTTTGAAAGAGGTGGTGCCAGATTTTAACTTAGTTCTTTCTACTACATCATATTAGGTTTCAAAAGCAAGGAAGTGTAGAGTGAGAATAAGGAAGCTATATATATATAAATAAGGGAGATAAGAATATCTAAGAATAAGGGAGATATACATATATAAATATAATATATTTATGTATGCTTATAAAACCTTCTGATTATTTTCTTTTTATAAAGGCAGAAGTCAACATAAATGGGCTGCTTTTACATATTGCTAATAATCCTTGGCAACATGCAACATATTGGAGAAATTAAATTATCTATGCCTGGATAAAAATTGAAAAAATATATACCAATATATTTTTTAAGACTGGATAACTTTGAAGGTATACTTATGGATAGTCTTCATTCAAATTTCCTATATTTTCTAATTTTATATTATATTATGTTATAATTTGTATTTTACACTAATAAGGAAATCAGATATTAAGATTCATTTACTCGTTCAAAATATATTATAGAAATTTTACTTGATAACTAGACTTTAGGTTCTGGGATACAATGATGAACACGATACACCTGATCTTGCTCTTCATGGAGCTTACAAATAAGTGAAGGTCAAAAAGTGCTTGAGGCAGGAAGTACAAAGCACTTTGGAACAACCAAGCTAAGAAGAGAACCAAATATCGATTTGATTGATGCAAAAAGGCCTCCTAGAAATATCTGAATTTAGACTTGGCAACTTGGGCGAAGTTAGCCAAGTGAAAGGCATCAGAAAAAAAAAAATCCAGGACATATGGGTCTTATAAGTCTTGTTAAGACATTGGCTGACATTTTGAAGGCAGTGAAATGATTTAATTGGCTATTGAGGTGGGAATGACTAAGGGACTTGATCATATTTATTTTTAAAAAGACCACCCAGGGTGCCAAGGGTTCATATTGACCTCAGTGGCTCATTAGAAAGACTTGTGGAGGTTTTACAATATAAAAATGCTTGGGACACATCTGAGACCAATTAAACTCTGAAAACAAGGTCTATCATCTATTGGATATATAATTATCATTACCTATATAATATATCATATATACATGCATATATACATACTTTTTTACACACATATGTAAAGCTACCCAGATGATTCTAGCATGCAGTCAAGATTGAGAAAGTGATGAGCTGGTACCAAGTCATACACAAATAGCAATATGTTCATATCACTTCCAATCTCCATATTCATTGACATCATATTGATATCTTGTAATTACTCATGCTGGGAATATTTACAACAGGAAAATTGGCAAATACTGCATTTGAGTGCTTTCCATTTTTTCAGAGAAGTAATTGTTAAACATGCCCAGCATATCAGTGATAGAAGATGGAGGCAAGACTAGATATAGAAAGAACTGTTAGAGCTGATGGTGAAAATCCAGACAAGAGCTTTAGAGATTTGGGAGATATTTAGGTGATTGATTGGATATGTGAGTTAAAGGAATAGAAAGAGTTTAAAATAACTTCCAAGTGTCTGGCTTGGACAACTGGGTACACAGTGTTATCGCTAAGATAAGAAATGCATAAGGGGAGAAATCTGTTTAATTGGTGGGGTGGGGGATGGGTAGAGTGGTTAAAAGAGAGGTTTTGACACACTGAATCTGAGGTTCCTGTGGGATAACCACTTGGGAACATCCACTAGCTAGTTGAATACACAGCTCTGAATTTCAGGAGTGGTGGGGCTGAAAGTAAATATCTGAACTTCACTCACATATAGATTGTACTTGAAACTAAGGCAGCAGGAAAACTCACCTAGGGATAGTGCAGAGTAAAACAGGAAATGGCCTATTGTGGAAGCCTGGAGAAAACCAAGGTTAGGGACCAAAGGAAGAGGAGTAAATGGAGCCGATTAAGGGAGATGGTTAGAGAAAGAGGAAGAAAAGCAGAATTGAGTGGTATCACAGAAACCAGGTAAAGAGAGTGACTCAAGAAGAAGGGCATGGCAGCTGTATAGATGCTGCTGAGATATACAGTAAGACAAGGACTAGACACCAGATTGTAGTGGGTTAGAAGATGAAGCAATGGTAAATTCTTTCAAGATTAATTATTATGGAAAAGAGAAAACGTAAAGAGTTTAAGGGTAATTTTTTTTGTTCTTTGTCATTATTTTAAAATTGCAGAGATGAGAGATTTTACAACTAATGAATTGGGTCATTAGAGAGGAGATTGAAGAAAGGAAGGAAAGAAAGAGAGAAAGAGGGAGACAGGAAGTGATGAGATACAGAGTACAGAAGGATTAACTTAAGACTAGACAAAGGACTCTTTCTGGTGTTAATTGGACAGAAGGAGGAAAGGATCCAGTGCAGCTGCTGGTAAATTGTGAAGGTTTTAAGAAAAGAGGTAAAGAAGTCTTACAGCATTTATTTGCTTTGTGAAATGAAGGCAAACAAATTTTCTGAGAAAGATCTGAGAGGTTGTTGGGTCAGAGCTGTGAAGACATATAAGAACTTTTTAAACAGTCACTAAGAATAACAGGAAAGAGGGATCACTAGAAAAATAGAAGTATTTTCAGGCCTTATGCCCAACCCCAAAATGTATCTGTCACCCAAACGTCAATCCCTATTTGTAGGCTCTAGTATTTATCTTAGGAAATAGTTTGAACACATTGCTTCAGTTGTTACCATATAACTGCCATATCACAATTCTGTATAATTACCCCCACCTCTCACCTAAATTTTAGCCCTGAATTTGAGTCAGGGTGTCAGCCCTTGCTTTGACTGCATATTGGTGAGAGAAGACAGCATTATTGCAGGAGCAACAGCCTCATCCTTGTGGTCAGATAAGACTCTGAGAAGCACAAGACTTTAGGAAAGGGGACATGAAGTGGTAAAACCAAGAGTTTTAGGAAATGCAAAGGCGTCATGAAGGTACTATCAGTCGAATGCCGAAACTGGGAGAAAGTGGGGAAACATGTTAAATTAATTTAACGATGGACTGTGAATTGATGTATAAACTAACAGCATGTTGTTGTGTTGCAATTCAAGAATCTGATTTTTAAAATATGGTGATATTTCCTGTTTCTCTTTATTTGGGTACCTATTCCATTTCCTTGATTTCTTAGAGATTATACACAGAGGCTCTGAAATTAAACCTTCAGGCTAGTTGTTATCACCCTGGGATGTAAGACTTTGTTTTCTTTTCAGAAAGAATTTAAAGGAGATGATTTTGATAAACCTGAGAATTAACAATAATTTAAAATTATTCAGTATTTGCATCAACACACCATGGAAGGGATTAGCTGTAGTGGCCTACTTTGCAATGTGAACAAAGCTTGCTCATAAAGTGGAAATTCCTCTGAAAGAAGTCAACAATCTCCAGAAAATATAATAAATAATAAAAATAATAATTTGTAAACTTTGGGATATATTGTGCCATGAGGAAAAGATGCAAGCAAAGTAATAATCACAAATTCCAAGTCAATAAGGAATCCAGAAATTCAAATGTTGGAGAGCACAAACAATATTTGGAAAAAGTGAACATAGATTGTAGAGTATCAGTAGGCATTATTTAAATAACAAAATTATACCAAAGTAAAGAAGAAAAAGACACCAGGTCACCAGAGCTTTATAAAAATAGACATTGAGATTACACAACTTTCTTTGTTCTGATTCCAAATTCACAATCATTGGTGGAAACTATAATGTGGAGTGCGGCATGCATTCTATCAAGAAAAACTTGATTATATAATTCTCTCTAAAATTATGTTTAAAATTTTCTTGTTTGTGGATTTGTCCTAAATTTTTTAACCAACAAATCATAATAAAATACAATACAATGAGATATTCTGTTAAAACATGCTCTTACTCTAGAGCAGCTAAAAATTATGGCTTCAAAATAAATGCTCAAAATAGTAATATCCATACATATGAAAATGATACACTTTAATAAATAATACTGTACCTTATAATTGAAGACATGATTTCAAATATAAAAAATAAAATACTCTAAAATCAATGATGTGTAGGGTCATAAAAAGGAAAAAGATTAATTTTTAGTCTTGGAAAAGAAAAGATTGAATCTGTTACTGAAAATAGATCTATATATCACTCCTTGCTAAATATCATTTTAAATAATGTTTTCCTTTTGTTTCTGTTCTTTGCAGAGTAGAATCCATTTTTAAGGAAGTCAGAAAAAGATAAATAATATTTTCTAAAATTATTATGATATACTTAATGTGTCTTTTTCAATTTTAGTTATCTTTTAATATAAAGCTATTTTATGGAAAAACGACTTTGGGAAAAAAGATTCTAAAGAAATAGAGACATTTTTGCCCTTTTATGAATGTGACTAAACCAACACCAAAGAAATGATGACAGATACATTACTCATGTCTTTCCCTTAGACATAAATTGTCAAATTTGTTTTGAACTTTAGCTAATCATATATGTGACTGAATTTTCAATTAATATCTCCTCAGTCAATATTTAAATTTAAAATGCATGCTTTTCCACGTGAAAATTTAGCTGCTTTTATGGTATAAAACTCATCTCCAATCTTTTACCTCCTCTTTTATTTTAACTTATCCCACCCCCCATAATAGTGGAAAGCTTTCTCAAATATAAACTTTTTTTCTGCCTGAGCACTAAATCATATTTCTAGACTTTTATTAATAAATGGATTATGTTAGAGGGTGACTCATCTCAAAATTCCTACCATTGTGATTGCAGTGTTACTATTTTAATGAGGCTCTGACCATCAACACATTAAACCTATGGATGTGGCAATTGCTAGTCATATTTATCCTAAATTATGCAATGCTTTCTCTCAAGTACAAGCCATGGCCTCCTTTGTGCCACTCATGAATTCTATCAAAACTTTCTACTCTCTTTTGAAGATTTTGTTCTGAATTCCAAAATAGTCTTATTTTTCATTTGCATTGCTTATTCCAAAAACTGATCAAACATATTTCTCTTTATTTTTAAAGAAACTTTAGATTACATAAATGTTACATCAAAAATATAGGGGATTCCCATATACACCCACTCCTCCTCCCAAACATTCCCCCCTTAACAACATCGTTCATTCGTGTGGTACATTAGTTACAACTGATCAACACATTGAAGTATTGCTGCTAAGCATGGTCTATAGTTTACCTTATGGTTTACACTTTGGACTGCACAACTTTATAAGTTTTGACAAAATGTGTAATGGCTTGCATCTGTCATTGCAGTATCATGCAGAACAATTTCAACGTCCCCAAAATTCCCCATGTTATTTTTTAATTCAGAAATTCATGGTTGTGATCATTTTGGAGTCATCATTAGTTTTCGCATCTTTAGGACACATGAGCCTACTTCATTCACCTCAATATTTGGTTATTCTACCAAATGAATTTTTCTTGAGTGTATGAATTGTTTTCTCCTCTTATATACCTTGACTAATTGTGCAGTTTTATGGATTATTCCCAAGGAATAGTTTACTGGTATTGAAAAAGGCATCAAATCCCCCAACCCATCCCTAAATAAACAAAAACAAAAGCAAAACAAAATGTGAAATGACTGAGCTGTTTTTCAAGTAAACATTCCAGTATGTTATAATTATCATTTGATCAGCATATACCTGGTAATAATAGCATAATAACATCACAAAGTAAACTCATTTTTGGCAGAAAATCATATTCATATCTTTTTTTCATGAATGAATGTTCAGGGAAAAAAAATACTATTTCAGATCATCTTCTAAATTAGCAAAACACATTTCCTCTGGTACCTTATTTTTAAGTTTATTTTCCAGATGCAAAAAAGAAGAGCATATTCTTTCAGAGATGAAGCTGAGGCATTCAAATAGTAATAGTGATACTTAATGACCATATATTACAGAAAACACAAATACATTTGCTGGAGAAAGGAGAAACGAGTGCTCTATTAAGACCACCATGGTTTTAATGTTCCTTTATGGAATCCTTTAAAGAAATTCCTTATGGAAACCCTTTAAGAAAAAAAATAATAGATTCTCAGATAAAATCAGTGCTCAAGTTTTCGTAACACACTTTTGCAGTTGAAAGAACATTTTGTTTAAATTTATTTCCATTTTATGCTATTCTGTTCATTGCAATTAGTGAATATTATGCTTTTAGGAACAGTATATTGAGTCGAAGTACATTCTATAGACAATGTGCAGAAATCTCTACTCTGTATCATAAAAGGAAGCTTATGGAAAGGGGAATCATATATTTGGCAATTATAGCAAACAATATGTTTTCTGAGTTAATTTATTCTTTCATTACTGCCAGTTTTAATTCTATAGGCCTAAGATAGCTAATTGGCCCAGGCACAAAGATTACTGCTTTAAAAAAAAACTATTGCAATAGAAACAGGGAAAGGTGATTTATTTATATTTCAATGAAAGGCAAAAAAAAAAAAGCAAAATCATTCATATTCCCTGTTTCCTGTACTTCTTATCCTTTTCCCAAACACATATAATTCAAAATACAAGTCTCTAAATGTTAGTTCTTTTCCTCTGGATTTATGGTGGCTCTACCTCTGAAAACCAGACTTTCCAGTATCTCTCTTCTGTTTTCTCTCTTTTTGCTAAAGAACTGTCACCATCTCAAGCCATCACTTTAGTGCCCTGATGCATGTTACACTGAACTGACAATGCTGCACTGAAAGTGAAAAAAAAGCTAACAAATTTAGACAAGTCTTGACTTCTTAGTCTTGGTCCAGTTTTCTCTCTCCAGTTCTGTGATATAGATATCTTCATCATTAATACACCTATTCCATTTGATTGAAAATTTCAGCCATTTAAATTCACAGACCACTTCTTGTTTCTTATTTTGTCATTCTTATTACAATAGCTCCCCAACCCAGTACTCCAGGCTCACCATCTATAACCAGGCTTTGATTACAGTCTTTCTTTGCCCTCAGAGCCATTGGATATCTCAAAATCTTACTTTGTAATCTACAATTCTCTGAGATTCAACCGATTCACGGTTCCTCAGCCACATTCTAATTTAAGAATGCATCCTAGAGCATCTGAACAGCAACAGCTGCCTGTGAGCCACTCTTCTTCCCTCTCTCTCTTTTACCTGAATTATAAACTCAGTTTGGAATTTACAGATTTTGTACATCAATCTCAAAACTAAATAGTCAACTTAAAAAAAAACTCTCTAAGAATTGGTTCACCTAGTTCCACACATGTTCTAAAAGAGCATTCTCATCCCCAGCTCTCTGAAATTGCTCATATAATTTATCCATGAAGTTTCTTTCCCTTGTCTCTTTTCCATGCCCTACTCTTCATGAAATTCAAAGCCAACTCATCTTCTGACTATTGCCATAATATGGTAATTCTGACTTTTGCTAAATTTCTTCATGAGTCTATAGAGTTTGGGCTATATGATTATGAACTTGCTTTCCATATAAAGATTCTCCATTTAGTTCAGGAAGTATATGAAACTCCTTAGATTTTATGTTCCCTGAAGACTGATAACATGTCTTCAGTTTCTCTATTTCCTTACTCTATAGAGCACAGTTCCAGTTAGAGAAGCCCTAATTGTTTGATGATTTAAATTATGAAGTCTATGAACCATAGTACTAATATCTTTGATTCATCAAATCTAAAATCCTTTAACTCTTGATATTACCAGAAGTGTCAATAGAAGATCTTCAAATAACATTATCATCATCCCTACCTGACTTCCAGCAATTCTAAGATGATGCCATGAGTTTTAAGAAACATTTCAAATTCAGAAAAATGTGAAAAAAAAGTAATCTTCAAAATCAAAGCAATAACCAATGTTTGCTGAGAACCTAGAATGTACTGGGCAGATTCATATTTTATTTAACTATCCAAATGTGCATTATATTTAATAATGATGCATTCATTTTACAAATCCAGGTTTAATAACCTGTCCAAGGTCCTAGGAATAGTGGGTAGTAGAATAAGTTTAGAAACTAGGCCTACAGGACTATCCTATAGAACAGAACTGGCCCTGCTCTCTTCATAGAACCACTTATTTGGAGTATAATGTGAAGGACTTAAAGATCTCATGTGTTTTCACATTTCTGCTCCACCTATTAACCAGGGACCAAAATTCAATTAATTTATTTTATTAGCGTTTCCTTAGAGGAGATATCTGGGTTGGGAGTAAATTATGGGAATCATTAGCATAAAATACATTCAAATTCATGAAAAATCTCCAAGGATAAGGTATAGAAAAAATAATGAGGGCTAAATAATGAGCACTAAGAAACCCAAGCATTTATAGAGGCAAAAGAAAGAGTCAAAAAGGCAGAAAAAGAGCAGCCACTGAGTTGAGGAAAACCAGGAAGAGTGTTGTAAAAGTAAAAAATAAGACAGTATTTTAAGAAGGCATTATTGACTCTGATGAAGATTGCTGAAAATTTAAGTAATATAAATCAGAGAGTGGTCTTTTGAAATAGGTTATTGGACTTCATTGTAATGTTGGTAAGGGAAGTTTCAGTGGAATGAAGGGGTGAAAACCACTGTAGTGTGTTGTGGTATGGGAGGTGAAGACATGTAAACAACTAATGTAAACACTCTTTCAAAAGTTTAACTTTCAAGGGGTACAAAGAAATGAGGTTGTAGGTGAAGAAAAGGGATGGCATTTTTATTTATGATGGGAGATTCTAGACTACGTTTATATGTTGATGGAAATGATCTAGTAGACTGGGAAGAAGTAAATAAAAGAGCAAAAGCTGTAAGAGTTGTGACTTGTGGACATTAGATCCAGAGAAAGAGTAAAGTTGAAACTAGGAGGGAGGGGAATCTTTTGCAATTGAAATAGAAGGGGAAATAAAGGGATGGATTTCAGTATAGGTGGGTTTTTTTATTTGGTGGAGAAAAGATGAGGCATTTTCTACCAAATGACCTATTTTCTCAATGAAGTAAGGAATGATGGGATTAGAGACGTACACGTGAAAGATGGTGGCATAGTTACTTCTTTCAAATTTGCAATGAAATTCTTTAAGAGAGCAACTGGAGGAGAATGTCAGGAAGTTGATGTTTTCCAGGGTTAAACTTGAGAATTTGGCAAGATAGTAAATTTGTGTGAGACCATAAATAGAATGTGTCATGTAATTACACTCAGAAAGATATCAAGGTCAACTTGGCAAAACTGAATGCTGTCTGCAGGGAAATGAAAACTAAAGCTGGGAAATAAGTTACATCACAAAGAGATAGAAGCTGTGTCTATTCAATATTCAATATGGACAAGCAGTTCAGGGGAAAAAAAGTCATTTGAGTGGCTAGCTAAAAAATGTGTTGGCTTTTTTTCATTCCTTTTATAGAGTTTTTAATAAATTAATGAACAAGTATTTGGAGAGACTACATAGTGGCTAAATGAATGGACACTGCAGACTATGGTCCTTGGGTAAAATATTTAACCTTTTGCGGCCTCAGTTTCCAGGGAATCAGTGCCGAAACCTAGCAGATTCATATGTGAAAAAGAAAATTAATCAGATAAAAAACTAAACAGAAAGGATAAAACATCAATCAGCAATCTGCCTCAAAAAAGTTTTGCTACACTTGAAAATTGTAATGAAATATATCAGAGGAAAACTCAGATATATAAAAACCCAGACTTTGCTTCATTCTTCAACTTTGGTTTTCACCTTTAGATTTGATCTAATCAAATTCATTATGTACATTTGCAAATAGGTTCTTAAATATTACTTCCCTCTCATGATATTTCAGTGATCTTTCTTTTTCTTTTGCTTGTTTTACTTCATATTACTAAACTATAAGGGATGTTGCGAAAACATCAGGTTCCTCCTGCAAACACAGATTCTAGAAATAATAAGAGTAAAAGAAATAAAAAAAGAAACTGCACCACACAGGATTTCAGATTTGCTGTAGATTTAACTTAGACCTGATGCCAATTTTTATATGTCTCAGACAAATTTAAGTCCTTGATATGTAGAAAATTAGAAAATATACATTTTTCATTTTATATGCCCAGAGCTTTATGCATTTACTCATTTTGTAACACTGTTCTACTAAAGTCTGATAAGATTGGCTATTACTTTTGTTGGGAATAATATTCCATGAGAGCTAGAAAAGTAGTTGCTATAATCACTAATCAAATATTTCCTGGGACCTAATTACTACAGCAAGGCAAGAAGCTTTCATGCATGATAGAATTGGTGTCCACAGAACTTAGCAACAGATCACATGGAGAGTTGATTCTTCTAAATACCTGCTGAAATAACATATTGATTATTTTGTAAAGTAATTTGGTAAAGAAAAAGAAATTGTGCAAGATTATTCAAGCAGGCCCTACTGAAAATCACATAAAATGGCCTTCAATAGGTCAAAACAAATTTTAATGTATACTATTTGATAAATAGACTTGTAATAATTTTGAATGATACAATTGGTTTGCAGACCTAAGAAGCAATTCTGACGAGCTGTACAAATTATTGAAGACATTTTTATTACCTCTCTACTTGGATATTGATTCATTTCTATATAACAGGAAAAAAGAAAATTGTAATTATAGCAGCACTATTCATTCTATTTTAAGTAGAAGACTACCAACATGTCTATTATTAACCCTGATTGTCACTGGTTTATGATCTCAGCAGTAAACTTGGCATGGGTGGTGCCTCCTTGGGAGCATTTTTTTTTTTTTAACCATGTTTCTAAAGCCATTTTTCTATTTATGAATTAAACAATTGCCAAAGTGATGTGCACTCAAATAGGCTTTTGATTTCCAATCACTTTGAATAAAGGTTTGCATTTAGAAATGAAAGTACTCACTTCAAAATATTCTAAATTCCTTTTGGCATTTTTGGCTCATCATTTTTATTTTATTAAAATTCCCTAATGTGGCTGTTTAAGGCTAAATTTTAATATAAATTAATAAAACCTGGTCTCAAGCAATTGGATCACTTCACCAGGTTAACAATTGGCACAGATTGCTAGGTGGAAAAGTCAGCTGCGATGATTGGTACCAATTGTCAGGCAGACTGAAATAACGCTATTAGCTTTTGACACTTCACTTAGCCTATCAGGTGCTGGCAGGGACCTAGAATATTTAACAGGTATTTTGAAACATCTGATTCACATATGTGTCAACCAACATAGAATTATTTCTTACATGAAAAGTGTTATATTTTAAAAATTATGGCTATATCGCATATATAAAGATATATTTTGCATACACATTATATACAATATATGTATGATATATAGTTAAAGAAAGATACAAAGAATACCCATTACACACCACCAGCTTAAAATAGAATAGAACCAGGACTTTTTAACTCCCTAGGTACATCTGCATTAATGAATCTCCCTCCCTTCTCCAAGAGGTAACCAGTAGCCTAAAATTTTTGTCATTTTTATACTCTTATTCATGGTTTATCCATCTATGTATTTATCCATAAATAGCATTATTCAGTTTTCTTCTTTGGATGTTTAAATAACTAGAATAATGCTGAATTTATTCATTAATCCTTTTTTAATTTCACTCAGTTACGTGTTTTGGAAAGTCATCCAAATTATTATAAGTAGCTGTAGCTCATTTCCATTGTGTACAGCGTTTCATTTCTTAACCCACCGTAAGTTATTTATCCATTCTACTCTTGATGGACTTAAAGTGTTTCCAGTTTTTCCTAAACATTTCTACTTTTCTACTATGTTCCCAGAGCTTAATTAGGACCCAAACACTACTTTAAAATAATTGTATGGATATGAAAACACACCATTTCAGCAGTTGACATGTGGACATAATTTTTTATCTAAATTACGTTAGCCAGACTTGCAACTCAAACTGGGGCATTAATTTTCTTATTATAAAGGCATTATTAAAAAACAGCAACAACATTCAGGACTACTATCTCCAGAACATGTTATATAGGCACAGAGCTTCTTTCTCATTGAAGTGGACTGCCTGTAAGGGTGTGGAGGCTTTGCTCAAAAGGTTCTCTTGAGAAAACCAATTGCGTCCTCCCCGTCTACAGATTGTTCCCAGGGATGATGAGTCAATGAAAATGCTAATTTGGGGCCAGACTCCATTTAGGGCTACGTTTTGTTTTTCAGGCTCCGCCTTCCTCTGTTCCTGCTTCCTCCTTTCTTTAAGGTTAACCCTGAAAAAAATCTTTCTATCTCAGTTTTTTTGTGATCTGATCATCATTAAATCTGATTCAATATTCATCTCCCATTCAAACCCTAGTCTGGATCTATCTCCTTCCTGCATATCTTTTGCATTTTTTCCATTGGTTTTACTTTATATATAATGCTATTCTGTAAATGCCATTACCCTTTCAATAATCACTGTGATATTTATTATCTTATTTGTCAAATGTTTTCCTTGTGTGTGTGCATATATATATATTATATATTCCATGGATAGATGTTCTTTATTTCAATATCTGCATAATTATGAGTTAATGTGGAACAATATCACATTTCTCTAAAGTGTTAAAATTTGTTTATTCAGCAATAATCTTGGTCCTGCCCTTCAATTTGCCTCTGAATTCAGGTGACTGACACATTATTACTAGTAGTCCTCCATCACTAATAATTTTACCATACGTAAAATCTAAAATCTTTGGGTGGCATTTCAAGTTTGTTGGAAATAGTTTAAACCACTTCCAGTTGCAATAAGGCAAGGCTTTTATCTGCTTATGTTCACTCCATTGGAGGTGCAAACATTGAATTCCCTTGCAAACATGTAATATACAAATATAGAACTTAATACACAAAGAAGTATAAGCTCTGTACACCCTAATAACCTTAGTTTTAAGTTTTTTCATTAAAGAATGAATTCAATTATCTCTCCTCAAAGAATTATAAAAATTCCAAAGTATAAATTATTACACATCTTGTTTTACAAATAAGAATATAATGTTAAATTCTACAGGTTAGAACTTCTGAATGACATTGTTAGGAATTTACAGGCAGTAACTAGAACATTAAACCTTATTTTCTATTTCAATCCCAAGTTTTTGAAAAGCTATAAATTTGTTGACAGGCACAGGCCACTCAAAAACTTGATGTTGCCACTAAAGATGAGATTCATCTGTTCGATGCGCCTCTGCATGCAACTAACTGAAGTGGTAGTCTTTTACTTTTTTGACCTATGTTTTAAATAAAATTAAATATACAGATGGTGAAAATTATAAGCAGTAAAGTCTAAAACAATAAGTAAATGCCCTTTTCTCACAGTAAATGTGGTGTCTTCAAAATCATTAAAACTGTCATATGAATAATTTGCCAACTGAAGTCGACCTTGGAGTCTCTTTACCTGAAAATAATTCTGAGGTCTTTGGCATTGTGTTGATTGTTTTATTTATTACCTCTGTTGTAGAGGAAAGCCATGCAATCTTCAATATTCTCCTTGGCCACATGCACATACTGCCCATAGAAACTGACTCCAGGCAGCACTCAGACTCTAGGAATCTGGTCACAGCTTTAGGGAGAGTCTCTGGTATCATCCTTGAAATTTTACTAACACATTTACTCACAAGGCATTTTCACAAGTAAGAAAGATTTCTTGTAATCCAAATGAGGTCATCTGGTCCTTGTAATATGGAGTTTACTCTGTCAGAACGTCTGGTCATCTGGTCATTACTTAAAAGAATAATATCTTTATTTAGTATTATACAAAAAGGCCTTAGCCATTGTGTCCCAAGCATAAAGTTAAAAACAGGTTCGGGAGGAGGGTGGTGGATGTGGCTCAAATGGTTGGCTGTCCATCTCCCATATGGAGGAATCTGGGTTCAATCCCCAGAACCTCCCAGTAAAATAAAGCAAAATATAAAAGGTGCATGGGCTGCCAGGCCCCACGAGCGGGCACGCCGTCAGGCTCCACGTGCGAGCATGCCAGTGCCCACCGAGCCACGCAGCAAGATGTTGACATAACAGGAGAGTGACTCAAAAGGAAAGCCAAGATGAGATGCGTCAAAAAACCAGCAACTAAGGTGGCACAGGTGGCAGAACACCTCTCTCCCACATGGGAGGTTCCCAAGATCGAATCCTGGTGAAGACAGGAGGAAAAGGATGAGAAGAGAGGGCAGGAAACACACACAGAGAATTGCCCAGCAAATGGACACAAGGGGGGTAAAAATGGATAAAAGTAAAATAAATAAATAAATCTTTAAAACAAAACAGGTCCAGGCTTTTCTAAAGATCAAAGGGAAAGCAAGATGACCACGAACAAAGGATGGAGAAGGGAAATTCCTTGCGAGAAACTCCAACTGCAGCCATGAGAAGCTAGGTGATTTTTCTCCAAAACACACTTGCTCTGTGGGTGAGCAGGAAAGGCTTACAGAGCCACTGGCTGCAGAAGCTCAGCCAAGTCCCTCTTGAATGCCTCAGATTCTCCTGGCCAGTTGCACATCCTTCAGGAAAACAGTGACATGGCCAGCATGTAAAGAGAGGAGGTAGGTGTCCTCAAAGAGATGAACTGCCTCTTGTACGGCCAACAGGACCTGGGATTGACAGCTGAAGTCCATACTGTGTGAGAATTTAGCGCATATTTCTCTTACCAGGAGACTGAAGGGCTGCTTCCTTATCAATAGATCTGTGCTCTTCTTAAGCTTTTGTATCTCCTTCAGAATCCGTTATCTCCGCGGAACATGCGGATGGACGGAAGTGCCTGAGAGTCGTCTTACGGCTCCTGACGACGGGTGTCCTTGGCATCCAGGCCCCCCAACTCACTCTCCTTGCATATATTTTACTCATCAATAAAATGGGGGCTGTCAATGACTTGGCGCCATAAGCTTGATTTCACCTTACGGATGAGGAACGGTGGTGTGGGATGTTGTTGGAGGTGTGGGCGGTGGGGAACATGGGAATCCCTGTAATTTCTGAGTAATATTTAGGTAATCTAAGCACCTTTAAAAAAAAATATATATATATACATATATATATAAAACAAATAACATTTATGTAAACAAATGCACATATATGCGTATGTATTTATATATCATTTTACAAATATTGGTATGTATTGTGAAAATTTTTATTTTTACCCACAATAAAAAAAAAAAAAATACTACATGGCTTTAAGGGTACTGATTTACAATTTCCTGCTTCTTGGGGAGCCTGAATATTTTTCTTCTCCTTGCCCTAGCCCCTAAGCAATAGCCCCCTATTTCAGGATTTTCTTGATGCCTTGATTAGAGATCCTTAAAATCTCATTCACTTATCCATTCTTGCATTCAACAAATATGCCATGCATACCTATGTGCCAATGACTGTCTTAATCACTGAGTAGACTGAACAAAGAAATCATGACCCTTGCTCTCAAGCATTTCATAGTAGGAGTAAAAGAGCCGTAAAGAGATCATTCCAGTATAATATGGTAAATGAAGAAGGAAGAGATAGGCAAGGGACATTTTGGGAGACTATAATAGTGAGATTTTTTCCAACATTTATTTATCCCCCCTCCCCCCCCCAATTGTTTTACACTCGCTGTCTGCTCTCTGTGTCCATTCACTGTGTGTTCTTCTGTGTCTGCTTATCTTCTCTTTAGACAGCATCAGGAACTGATCCTGGGACCTTCCAGAGTGGGAGAGAGGTGCTCACTCTCTTGCGCCACCTCAGCCCCCTGGTCTGCTGCGTCTATCATTGTCTCTCCTTTGTGTCTCTTTTTGTTGTCATCTTGCTGTGACAGCTCTCCACTCAGGCCAGCACTCCACGTGCGTCAGTTTGCCTTTACCAGGAGGCCCCAGGAATCAAAACCTTGACCTCTTATATGGTAGACAGGAGCCCAATCACTTGAGCCACATCCGCTTCCCATGACTTTCTTTTAATAGATGCAGAGAAAAGGGGGAGATAACAGAGAGCTTCTTGGAGAAAAGTATTAAACAATGAAGAGATATCAGGTAGATGAAGAGGTGGGGTGGTCGTCCCTCATGGTGGGCACAGCATTAAGTGGTAAATGCTCAAAAATATTTGCTAATGCTATTAATGCATCAAGAGCAAAGACATGGGAAGAAAACGTCTCTATCTATGTCAAGAGCTGCAAGTATTTACTAGAAATTTATGTTCAGTACAAAGAGGCAGGAGATGAAGTTGTGAGGCTAGACATAGAGGCAGTGGTAAGATCATGAAGGCCAATATGCTACGGAAAAGAGCCAAGTCTTTTTCTTTAAGGTGGCAGGAGGCTTTGTGGATTTTAAAGAGGAATGACTAATATGATATGAAATATTTAGATACAAAGATGATAGAAAGACAGGAAGAGATAGATAGATAGATGATAGATATAGAATGTAGATCTAGGTGCATTAGATAGATTCTTTAGACAGCAGCAAGAGTAGATACGATAGAGTAAGAAGACTATGGCTGCAGTGCTTTGAGAGATGAGGAGGAGCAGAACCAAGGAGTTCAGACAATGGGATGGAGATAGTAAACGTTCTATCATTTTCTATCCCCTTTCCTGTTTATTTTTCTTATTAATACCTCTCTCCAATTAGTTTATTTTATCTGCTGCCATGAAAATGCAAATTCTGTGAGGGTAGAGGCATTGCTTATTTTGATCACTGCACCAAACCCAACACCTGAATTAGTACCTGGCACAAGCAGAACTCAATAAATATTTGTAGGTCAAATAAATGAACCATATGACAGGCGTGAACTGGACAACTGGACATGTCAGGGATCACTTCCAGGTTTCTTTTCTTGAAGGTCTCTTGAGTAGATGGTGATGCCTCCAACTGAGATACTGTAAGGAATAAAACACATTCAGCAACAAAGATAAGTCAAGTCTTTAATACTTTCAACTATGTTAAATGAATAATTTTCTAATCTGATAAGGTAAATTGAATTGAAAGATAAAATATTTGTTTGGGACTTAAGTGCTTTGTTAAAGGAACTAGTGAGTTTTTTTGTTTTGTTTTTTTCCTTTTTGTAATGCTAAGCAGCCAGGAAAGTTACAAAGAAATTATTATTTTGGAACTCCTCTAATCATTCCTAATGACAGAGTAATTCTTAATAGCAGTGGAGTTCTGCCCCCCACAAATAAGTCATTCATTTATTCATTCAATCATTAATCAAATTTTGGAGTGTCTTCTATGAACATGGCTCTCATTGGTATGAAGAGAGAGCATTCTGACTCTTATCCTCACTGAGGAACTATATGAGTCTATATACCGCGGCCAACTGCCAAGGTCACCTGTTCAAGCCACCCTTTTGACTTTAAAGATTATAATAATGTCTGATTTATGGGTGTGAACTAATTGTCCATATAGAAAGAAAATTTTCTGAAATAAAATTATTAATAAAATATGCAACAAAAATTAAATAGCATTTCAATTATCATTTTAAATCTTTTTTTCCAATGTGGTATTTTGCACAACGTGAGAACTGTTATGCATGATGAAGATTTTAACCAATTTTCATAGGATTCTCGAAAGGCAAGCCCAAAAGATTGCATGAGCTCATCTTTTTCAGGATTTGACTAAAATTGAGGTATGTAAGAGTAGTACTCAGGAGGGACACGAGGAGGGAAGTGTTAGTGTGTTATTAACCTAACCAATCTTTACTTAAATATATTCAATTTGATTCTATAGATTCAGAAGGAGTTACCCACTATAGTGTCCTTATAATTGTTAAAATCTAAAGATATATCAAAAATTTTTAGCAATCGGCTTATTTAAGTAATAAAATTTTTGTTGAACTGTGTAGTTTAAACAGTAGCTAGGGAGAAAAATGTAATCACAACTTAATCTTCTCCTTGGCATATCTTTTGACAGCTTTCCTCAGCTTGTTTTCTTGGATATGCTTACGAGCTTCTTGCTTTTTATTTGATATTTTAAAGTGCACCTGGGAATTTGCATAAATATTTGCAGAATAGAAAGTTTCATAAGAATGAACATTTATGTCATATATAGAAATTTAGTTTGAAGGGCATTACTTCTAGTACTGAATGACACAGGCTTGAGAAAATATAAGAATATGTTCCCTTAAAGTGTTGTTATAGATTATTCATTCAAAGCAATTTTATCTAACTTCATCTGTCTAGGCTATGGACATTTAATTCAAGACCCTGAAATAAACTAATGTCTTTCTACTACCACAAGACTCTTGCTCCTTTATTCAATGTCTTTGTCTAAGTAGAAACCTCAATAGTTGAGGCAAAAAAGTACATATGTTTTTTCACTGATTTTTATCACATCTTAAAATTACTTTATTTGGAATAAGGGTAAAGACTGAACTCAAAGTTAATCCTCCTCTGTCCCTATATTTCACAGAATTGGCAGCAGAAAATTCCAAGGTTATATATTCAGGAAAGTAGACAAACAAGGGTAGAGGACTTGGGCAAGTCTTCTAGAAGAATGAAATGAATGAGAATGATTTACTGAGTAATACAGATGAGAGGGAGCTGAAACCTAAAATATGAAACCTCAGAATCTCTAAGAAGGTCACACTTTTCCTTGGCAAGTATGGAGATCAGGGGAATGTTGGAAGGGCAGAAAGAGTGATTCACTGAATGACTGTTTACAGAGCAGCTGCTCAAGTCACCTAACTTCGTATCCTGTCTTCCTCCTCCTTATACCAAAGCAACTGGCTGTCTTATGTTTATCCCCCAAGCAGGAACTGGACCACTCTTCTCTAAAGAAATTCATTCATTCATCTGGGAAGATAAGGAATTTCTGGTGAGGGTATTAGAACCCTAGAGAGGTAAGCTCCTCATTCTAGCATTGGATGGACTTTTTTATGTCAGTATTCCCCAAAGGTGAGACTGAGTGACATTTTCTGTCCACAAACATAGAGTTACCAATTGGCCCCTTCCCCTTCAATGGAGAGGTCTTGGGATCATGGAGCTGCCTATGTAATAAAAAAGGAAACTCATACTAGTTACCTTTATTAAGTAACCTATGCCTTCATTCTATATGTGACAGATAATCAATTCTCACTGGACAAAAATCCATAACAAAAAAATGAACCAAGATGAACAAAATTTGAGAATCAACATCATGAAAGAGAAAGTTCAAAATGAATAAAAAGAACAACTAATTCAAAAGGTAACAATTCAGGGTTCAGGAAAGAACTTTGAAAAATCTAATTAATATTCACAAAAATATTCAAGAATATATTACATTCATAAAAACAAGAGAAGAACATTTTTAAGGGAAAAAACATCAGAAACAATATAAACTCTTGGGAAATAAAACATGACTGACAATTTAAGAAATTGAATAAAGAATGTGGAAGATAAACTTGAGGACATTTCCAAGAACATAGAGCCCAATAGGTGAAGAAACCACGAGAGAAGATGTTATAGACAAATTGAGTCAAAGAAGAAAATAAAATATTAAACCAACAGGAATTTCGAGAACCAAAAGAAAATAAAAGGACAAAAATTATTAAAGTATTAATAGAAATGTTTGCTTTGAGCAAATTTCATAGCCTCTTTTAACCTTAGTTTTCCTCTTCTGTAAAATGGGAAAATAATACTTTCCATGCAGTTTTATTGTTGAGTATTAAATGAAATACCATAGGTAAAGATATCAAATACAATGCTTGATGCTAGTGAGGAACATAATTTGCTTAGCTTAATTTTCTTCTTTTGCAAAATTGAAGACAGTAACAACTCATATGTCACTGCAAGAATTAAATTATATTTATGTTTATCTTTCTCTTGCCTTTTGCCCCACTCCATCTTTAATGTTCTACTTTTTCTACTATACATGCATAATAAAATACTATTTGAACCTCAATGCACAAAGAGAAAGCAAACATATCTATTTAATAGTGGAATGGGTCTGGTATTATTATCTAAGTGTGTTCCCAGTTGTTTTACTAACCAGCTATATAATCCAGAGATAGTGTTTCACACTCTGAGTCTCATGTACCTCTGCTGTTAGAGATAATGATACCTACCATGTCTATATCACAGTGTTCTGAGTATCAAGTCAGCTCCATCTATAAGCAAATTGTATCTTCTAGGAAGAAAACAACTTAAACCTTAGGGGTGAGGAATGAGAGAGTGAGCTGCTGCTGCTAATGCAGAACTTTAAGCTAGAAGACCAGGAGGTAAAGGAGGAAGAAGAGAGTGGAAACACAGTTGTCTAATTTCCTAGGCTGCTCAAGGAAATACCATGAAATAGGTTGGCTTAACAATGGAAATTTATTAGCTTATGGTTTTGAGGTTAAGAGAAAGTCCAAATCAAGACACCATCAAGGCGATGCCTTCTTCCTAAAGACCAGGGTTCTGGGGCTGGCTGCTAGCAATCCTTGGTTCTTCTGTCATATGGCAAAGCACATGGTGGCCTCTTCTGGCCTCTTCCTTTTTTTCTGGGTTCCATTGAATTCAGCTTCTGGCTGCTCCCTCTGTGGCTTTCTCTCTCTCTGAGTATCATTTTTTTTATAAAGTACTCCAGTAATAGTATTTAAACCCATCCTGATTGAGTTGGGCCACAGCTTAACGAAGTAACCTTAAAAAAAGGTCCTACTTACAATTGGTTCACACTCACAGGAATGGATTAAGTTTAAGAGCATGCTTTTCTTGTGTACATTCAGCTTCAAGCCACTACAACAGTATTTCAACATATAGCATGGGTTAACTCAGGGAATATATCAACCAGTCAAAAGATGATAAAACATGATTAAGCAGCAGTCATCACTGCTCAAGAAATGAAATAAGCAGCATGAAAAGAGCTAGAGATGGGAAGTGTTTTTTAGTCTGATGACCTCAGAGATGACTACTACAAGTGTATTGAGCACAACCAGAACAAACAAATAATAGCTATCCAACCCTCCTGGAAATTTATTGAAAACTCTTATGGGACTCATCACTCTTTGTTTTAGACTTATGGATGGATTTTTTTTTCTAATATTTATACTTAACATTGGTTACCAGATCATAAGCTCTTAAAGACAAAATCTGTATCTGGTTTTTATTTGCCTTCCCTTCAATCCTTAGCACAATATCTTTAAGAAGCATATGGTTTAAAGTAGTTGGATATAATTATGAGTGAAAGGAAAAGTACAATGAAATCTGAAATGTTAATAAAGATATATTTTTAAAGGAGAGAGGAAAGATGAAACTTAAGACAGTGAATAATAAACTGATTAAAATCATTTTGAATGGGTCTTGTTGAAAGAGTTAAAAGAATATTAGCAGGTATATTATATTAGATGATAAAATTAAATAAAAGGATTAGAATATGGGCACTAGTTGGTGGACTTAAGAGAAATCTGGACCCATTTCAAGACGGGTCCATTATACTTCAATAAAGAAAAGGCTTCTGATTGGTTGACCAATCAGAAGCTTTTCCCTCTGAGATCATGTGAAAATATACTATGCCACACAAGGCACTGAAGTATATAAGGACTGTATACTAATATGACCAGTATCATTGCACCCCAAGAGTACTTGAGGAAATAAATGTATATGCCAGAAGGAGAAAGCCATATTGGGTATCCATGTAGTGTGTGGCTGATAAACACACAAATCTTAAAATAATTCACTTTATATTTCAGGGAAAAAAATAATTATCACCAAAGGATGGTGATTTGCAGGTTCAGTTTAGGCATACTTTCTGCAGATGCCATTATACTTGATAAGGAAGAACTCTATGATTTGGAAAATATGGCAGATATGCTATAAGAGCCAAAGCAAGATTGGACAAAACAAAATACAAAAACATACAAATGGGAGATAAGGAGAGCTAATATAATATTGACAATGGGGAAGAGATGAAATGACCCCATGAGAAATGGTATAGATTTGGAAAGAAAGACAATGTAGCTAAAATCCAGCATGAAAATAAGAGAAAATAGAAACAAAGCAAACCTGAGGGAAATTTGTAAGTTAACACTAGGAGACAAGGCAAGATTGATCAGGCAGGTTTTGCCTTAGTTTTTCCCTTTGCTAATAAGATATGGCTTCTACATATTTTGAAGACAAGTCAGAGGGTGTTTTACACTCGAAGAGAAAATTTTTTTGAAAAGTGGAAGACAATCTATGAATGAAAATGGCGAAAAAGATCATTAAAAAAAATAGGGAATAAAACTGGGCAGTTAATGAAAGGACTCTGTAAAAGAAATACTGATAGGTTGTAGAGAATGGCAAGAGTACACCATTGTCTTATTTGAAAAACTTCTACTTAAAAACTAAATAAAGTTTTGAGACCAGAGGCTTCACTGCATAAGCAAAGATGTGGGTGTGAATGGGCATGTAAACAGAGGATCTGAAGGTGCTGTAACAACAACAAAGTTAGATTTCCTTTAGGAAAAAAGACGGAAGGGAAGAAAAAATAATGAGTTTCTTGGTAAAGGATTCTTAAGATAGAGAAATTAAGGACGCTTTTAAATCCATGAGAATGTCAGAGAAATAATTGACTATATAGGCAAAAATACATTCTGGGGGTGGGGGGAAGAGGAAACAAAAATAAAAAGCAATGAAATTTTGAAACTATGGAGTTTTCTGATTTTTTTGAATAATGGCAAATAACTGCATATGAAATATGTATGTATATATATTAGTTTGTACTATGTCAAATGAAAGAATGTATCTAAAGCTCTTGGAAAAATATAAATTGCTTTACAAAAGCAAGAAATTATTAGGAAAGATAGTAAATGTATGCTTTTTGTGTTTAAAGCACTGTTTCATAAGATTCTTCCACGTCCTAACCATTGTCCTACAAAGTATATGTGCTCACATTAGTAGATCCGTGTTTCAATGCAGCATCGCTTAAGGATCCTAACCCTGGATCCAGGGTTCAAATCCACCACTGGTTGTGTGACCTTAGGCAAGCTATTTAATATCTCCATTACTCAGCTTCCTCATGTGTAAAATGTGCATAATAATAGTACCTACATTCATAAAGTTGGTAATATAGTACCTATCTACTTCATAGAACTATTGTGGGGATTGGATGTGTTAAAATATGTTCAGTGATTAGAACAATACCTGATATATATCAAGTGCTCTATGTGTTTGCTAATATTATTTACACATGTTTTCTCCAACATGTAGCTCTGTGAAAGAAGTGATTAGCCATATTCAGATTAATCAAATCAGAAATAACAGCCTCCAAGAATATACTATTGGAAAATAAATGTAACTTGCAGAAGACAACAAGAAAAAAGAAAATACATTGATTTTATCAGGAAAAGGAAAGGGCAAATAAAATTTTATTCATGAAATAATTAAGAGGTGACACCATTTTAATTTTCAAAAGTAGATTTATATTTTCCCATTATTCAAACAGAAGTAATAAAATTGAAAGGCAGACACTTAGAGTTGCACCATCTAAAAACATATACCTTGGCTTTATTTTTTCTTGTGCTTTTGTGTGTGTGTGTGTGTATGTGTGTGAATATTTTAACACAGTTGTACAGCACATCAATTGCATCATTACTCTAGTACTAATAATAGTCATAAAATAATTATTAGAACAATTGGTGATTTTCTTATATCATAGTAGGTATGCAATAGTTATTTATTATTATTAAGAACTGATTGGTAAATATCTATTAACCTTTATAGGGAGCAAGACCTGTCAAAGTAATCTAATTTTGTCTTCTGACAGAGTTTAAGGATGGAAAGAATAAAGAGGTGTTCTCAAATCTATTTAATTTCCTTAAGGAAGGGACCAGCTTCTGAGAGAATGGGATCGAAACTCTAAACAAAATAGTTGGCTGGATAGGATTAAAACCAGAAAGGCCAAAGTTCAGCAAGAGTACCATCAAGAGAGCACAAACGTGGAAGGATATGGAAACTTTTTCATACATTCACTTTTTTCTAATGGCGAAGGTAGTCAAAACAGAAAATATTTTAATATATTAATCTTTAATTTTAAAAGCAAGAATAATAAAGTACAAAGTATAGCATAGAAGAATTTAGCTATTTCATGCATACTTATTTGTATATAAATATGTATATATGTATAATATTTACATAAATATATGCATATATTCCTGTCAGTATATCTGTGTAGATACTATTCTTAATTGAGTTTGAGACAACTGAGATATGTGATAATTGAATATTAATCTATAGACACCAGCATGGAAACAATTTTCTAGACAATGTACAGCAAATCTTGCTTTTTCCTTTGTGACTATCAGAGACACTTGTAGAACTTGTGATTTGCAGTTTTTGTTTTTGAAATCTTTGCCCTCAACAATCCCTTACAGTCATATTGCCAAATGATGCTTTCTTCCCAGATCAAGACTTTAATAAACACTTAGTTTTAGAGTCAAAACTAATTATTCACATGCATAGTTTTAAACAAATATTTTAATCACAAGATCACATTTCCTTCTTTCCTTCCCTTCTTTCTTTCTTTATGCTCTTATTTATCATTTTGCACTAACCTTGAATGTAATAAGGTAGACAAAGCCTTCAAAGAGACCAAGAATTTATTTCTACTCCAGCAAAAAAGTTAGTCACTAAATCATTGACAAAAGACAATGGTGTCTGAGGCTCCAAATCAGTTCCATAACCTTCTGACTTGAGCCCTTAAGGCAATCAGACAACCTCATGGTACATTGAGCACTGCAAGCAAGTACAAAGCTGGTCCTGAATCTATTCAGAGGACAAATCACGGGCCCTGACGCTCTTGCTGGAAGCGAATCCTGTATTTCATCCTCTGAAACCCTTGCGGATCAGCTGCCAAGTTTGACTGCAGATATGAGACTGATGGCCCAAATACACAGAAACACAGGAAATAAATAAAAGCAACCATGCCCATGGGTACCAGGAAGAGAACTGAGTACTCAAAGTGAATGTGCACCTGAGTCTCTTTAGTAGGTATACTATTGGGTGGGAAGAAGAAAAGTGGTATTTGAATACACCAGATAACAAGCATGCAACAAGATACAAAGCAGTATGATTTCTCTCTAGTGGTCAAGAATCTGGACACAATACATTCAGGGCTGATATGCTGCACCACAGTGCTGTGCATTCTGAATTCTTTTATCTTGTTGCTTCTTTGTGTATCTATTCCATATAATTACTCCATGGTCCAACATGGATGCTGATATTACACTGGCATTCTACTTAGCATGAAGCAGGCTGAAGAAGACACCACCTCTCCCTGCCTTATGCATTCAACTCTTCTGCTTATAGCCCACTGCCTTCAGCATGGTCATGTGGCCACACATAACTACGTCAAGAACTGGAATATGTAATTTTTATTTTTGGCAACCATGTGCCTACCAGAAAGAAGAGAAAAGAGAGATTGGGGGATTAATTTACAGTCTCCACTCTGCTAGTTAACTAACAACTTTGGTCAAGTAATGTCATCTCCATACCACTGTACCCAGGAGAGCACCTGGGACATAGCACATGCACTTAAAAGGTTTTTGGATGAATTAAAGAGCTTCTTTGTGCCCCAATGGAAATTGAGCTTCTTTGTGCCCCAATGCCCTTGTCTTTAAGACATCTGCCTTGCATTACTCTGTGAATTTGGAAGAGTTTGCTGGGAAGCAGCCGGAAGATGGGTGCACCCTGTCTGACTACAACATCCAAAAAAAGTCCACTCTGCACTTGGTCTTGCACTCGAGGGGAGGTATCTAAATTCTGCTCCTTTTAAGATTTCAAAAATTTCACTGCACTTTACTTTCAATACAGTTGTTGCATTCAAAGGGGGGAGGGACAGTTATGGAGAAAAGATATTAAAATATAAAGCATCACACATAAGGAGAATATCAGTATTGCAATATCTAGAAGGAACTTTAGCTCTGAGGAAAACCAGCCCTATGATTAAACAGCTAAGAAAGCTGAGTCTGGGAGAAGTATTAGAGTCCAAGGACACTAAACCATAGTAGCAGAAATAATAGAGCTCGAAGGCATGTCTCCAGACTTAGACTCTATATTAGTCTCTTAGGCCTGCCATAGCAAATTACCACAAACTTGGCTTAAAACAATAGAAATCTATTCCTCTCATACTTCTGGAGGCCAGAAATCTGAAATCAAGATGTCATCAGGGCCTCATTCCCTCTAAAGAAGTTCCATTCCTTACATCTTCCAGCTTTGGCCGGCCCCAGGCATTCCTTGACTTGTAGCTGTATCACTCTAATCTCTGTCTCTGCCTGAACACGGCCTTCTCCACCGCCATTTGTGAGTCTCCTCTGAGTGGATTAGGACCTACCCTGATAATCCCTATGATCGCATCTCAAGAATCTTAATTTAATGGTATCTGCAAATACTCTTTATCCAAATAAGATCACATTTGCAAGTTCCAGGAGTTAGGACATGGACATATCTTTTTGGGGACCATCATTAAATCCAAATACCAAGTATTTTTCCACCATATTGTACTGTTCCTTAGGTTTTGTTATTTTGTTATTATTATTTCAACTTACCCTCTTTTAATCTAGTTTAAAATCCATTTACATTTTTCTTAAAATTAAACAAAATATATATCATAAGGTAATAGATCTTTCCATATGAATGAAAAAATACAAAACTAAAAATGTCAACACTATGTATGGTGATATTAGTGTAAAGAGTGATGAAAGATCTTCCGTCCTTATCTTATTCCCTTCATTAGCTAACATGGTGCCCCTTGTTCCACATAATTCCTCTTCTTTGTTAAAGCTTTGCAAGATCTGTTGGGACAAGTAGCATATTAAACCATTATCAATCATTAACAACTTATTCTAAATATGCTTAGAACACAGTTTCTCAGGGTCTGAGAGAATGCAGGGAGGGTAAGGGGTGGAAAGGAAGAAAGTGGAGGTCAGGAATATTATCAAAACGAGAAGACAGCCATGAAAGAAGAGTGGTGGAAATAGACTGCTCCAAATTCACGGTTTTGCTTAGACTGGGCTCTTTCTACAGCCACATTTAAGGCTTTGTATATCACATGGCTGAAGAAATGGAAGGGGCCTGCTGATAGTCATCTTCCTTCCTTTTGCTGCAGAAGTCAGACATTTCAGGACTTTTGCCCTCTCCTTCTACCCTCTTCTCCTCCCCCACTTTAGGGTCTGCTTGGGATCTTTCAAAGGGAATAATTTGAAAAGTAAGATAGTTGTAAGCAGTGACCATGTTAACTGTTTTTATATATCTCAAGTGGCAGGGGTTAGGACAATGTTAAGGACCCTATGGAAGCTTAAGAAAATACTTGGCTGACATATTGATTGACTGATGATTTCATTTCAATTCCCTAAGTCTGGTAGAGCAATGTTCTCAGGGTCAAAAGACCACAGTCTAGCTCTGGCTTTTTGTTGACCAGTTTGGGTGACTTGAGAATAATCACTTAACCTAGAAAATACACTCTTTTAAAAAGTAATAAGACTACTGTGGCTTCTGGACCTGTGGCTTACAAATTACTTCATGGACTTGTTTTAAGGATCAAGTCAGATAATTTAGGTAAAATGTTATATGCTTTTTAAAAGAATAATCAATGCGAATACTCTTGCTGCCCTGATTTTGTGATAATCAGGGTAGGCTAAACATTTACTATATTAGAAACCATGCATGTGTCCCCAAACCTAGTTTTTCTCCCTAGGTCTGATTTTTAGAATGCTGGTGATAACAAGTCTGATTTATTATATGACCATCCTGTATGGGAAATGACTGTAACTCTAGGTATCTTTGGTCAACCTTGGGAGACTAAGCAAGAGGGCAGATGTGGCTCAAATGGTTGGGCGTCCATCACCCATATGGAGGGACCTGGGTAAAAATAATAAAAAGAAAGAAAAATATAGAAAGTTCGTGGGCTGCCAGGCCCCGTGCACGGGAGCACCGTCAGGCCCCACAAGTGGGTGAGCTTCCCAGGCCCAAAGCACTGGTGTGCCTCCAGGCCCCATGTGTGGGTGCGCCACCAGGCCCTGTGCATGGGTGTGCCACCAGGTCCCGCCGAGCCACGCAGCAAGATGATGATGTAACAGGAGAGTAACACAAGGGAGAGCCAAGACTAGATGCACCAAAAAAACAGAAACTATTGTGGCACAGGTGGTAGGATGCCTCTCTCCCACATCGGAGTTTCCAAGGATCGAATCCCAGTAAAGACAGGAGGAGAAGGATGAGAAGAGAGGGCAGGAAACAGACACAGAGAGTTGCCCAGTGAATGGACACAGAAACAGTAAAAACAGGGGGTTGGGGGAATGGATAAAAGTAAATAAATATTTAAAAAAATAATAGGGTGGGTTGGCAGGAAAATACAGCCTATGTAAGGTATGGACTACAGTTAGTACTGTAGTAATATTTTGACGATATTCTTTCATAATTTCTAACAGATGTTTCACAACAATGCAAGGTGCTGGTGGTGGGGTGATGTATGGGAGCCCTGTGTGATGTTATGCATGTTTGTTTTGTAAGTTCACAACTGTCACTATACACTTGTTTATGTATGTTCATGTATGAATGATAAACTTCAATAAAATTTTTTTAAAAGAGAATAATCATAATATAAATATCAGGCTATATTATCACTAATGTAGCAAATGAAAAAGTCATCAGTGTAACTACTGAAGTAAGATATACCATTTATTCTTTTAGCAAACTATTTGTAAATCTCTTGCCTTAATACATAAACTCAGTGGTACCAGGCGATTCAGAGTAGTCTTGCGAAAGAAGAAAATAATTGCATGTATTATCAAACTCTGAATGGCTAAGGGTAAGGAACATGACATACTTTCATTTGCGAGATCTAATTAGAGAATGCTAATTGTAGCTTGCTTGGTACCTTTGTCACTTGGCATTCATTTGACCATTATTCTCACTTTTCAAATGGGAATGGAGTCAAGAAGTTGAGAAAAGCTGGCTAAAATGTATTGATTCCAAAAAATGTCCCTCTCTTGCCCAAATAACCCATTGAGTTTTCCATCAGTGACAACTGGTGTAACACTAGTCCTTGTGTTTGTGAAAGTGTATCATACATAGGTTGATATTTAACACCTTCTTCTTTACCAAGAGCAGAAGAAGGAAACAATAGCTTGGGGGAATGTATCTGTCAGAGTTCTTGGTAGAAAATAAAGGAAACTATCTCAGGCTGATTTAAGCAGTAAAGGAATTTATTGAAAAGGTACCGAGGAGCTTCCGGTCAGTAGGAACACTGGACAACTGGATGTTGGAAGGAACAAGGAAGTTGGGAAGCAACCAGGACTGGAGCCAAATTATGCCACAAAATATGCCATGAGAACACAACTGACTCTGCTGCTGACTACAGAGCTCACAGTGTGTCCTGCTACCATCATTGGCTGTAGATCCTGACCACTTCCTTGGGATGCTTTCACTGCTGGTCCTGGGAAATGGATATTACTGTTGCCGCTGCTACCAGCCCAGCAGAATGGATCTTCTAATGTTCTGCTTTCTTCATATTACTAACTCATAACTCAAAATCTGGGGCAGGACATCTGATTGACATCCCAGCACTGTGGAGAGTAGAGCAGAGGCCTGGAACCACAGAGGAAAGCACATGTATTTGATGTTTTGCTACTAACACAACTATTTTCTGTCATTTATCTCTGTCATTTTTGAGAAATATGGGAAATGCACCCATAGAAATGAATCCTCAGATGTCCAGGGTCTTTTAGCACCAATCTATTTCAAACACTATTTATCAAAATTTTTAGACATTGCTTATTCTGACATTGAAGAAGGGAGTCACTTTAGTTAATGTGTCTGGATGACTCCTCTTGGGCCCATTCATTCAAAGATGAAGTATGGGTACCTTTCATCTATAGATATCCTGCTGTAAATCACTTTGTGCAATAATGCATTTACCCATACAACGCATCATTTGGTATTGTTATTTAACTCTTTCCTGTTTAAATACTCTATCTCTACGATTAGATTAAGAACTCTTTAAAGGCAAGGGCTACAAGTTATATAGACTTAAAATTTGCCACTGCCCCTTTGTTTTCCCCATCCATGTCAATACTTCATGAGAAATTTTGCCAGTAAAATTCTTCCTATTGTATGGAATTGAGATTATCTACCAACCTTTGCTTGAGAAAGAAGCTATGAGGCCATAGGCAAATCACTTCGTCTTACTGTGCCTCCCTCAATGTTATCATGTGTAATATGGGTTTTTTAAAAAAGACTATTTACCACAGAGAATGATTTTGAAAGTCAAATGCCTTAGTTACAAATTAGTTCTGTGCCTGGAGCATAGTAAATACTCAGTGAATGTTTGCTTATTATTATTGATGTCATGGTACCTATTGACATCACACATTTTTCCATTCATTCCTATGGCTAATGGGTAGCCTTCAGGCTTAGGAAGAGGGGTTCCAATAAGTTCGGGCAGTACATCGGGAGCCACAGGCTTATAAGCCAAATCCCAAGAAGACTCTAGGGGTCTGTCAAGGGCTCAGACTTGACCAGGCAAGAGGGAGCCAGTCTGGTCTACAGTCATTGCATGAGCTGTGTCAGAGAGGGGCAGGGAAGCAACATCTTTAGAACAGACTATAAGTTTCTTTGGGCATTAGCAGCTTCTTGACACAAGTCTACAGCATTGAAACTGTGGTAAAAATCTTTGGAGTGCATGGATACCCATGGTGGCAGCACCCAGAACGGTCAGCAGCATACGTAACTTAATGAAGAACACTTGGGTCCTGGTAGCACAACCTGGTTAGCACAGTAAAGGAAATGCTGTGCCCCCTCCAAAACCCAGCTACTCTTTTGGAGAAATGGTGGTAAGTTGTTTTCTACACTCCCTCTATAACCCTTTCCGTACTCGTGCCAGGGCCTATCTTCTCTTTGTTCTACAATGTAAACTCGGTGCTTGCACAGGTATGGCTGACAAATCTCTCTCATGAGGGCTGTAGTGATATCTTGTGCCCTCAGAAAAGATTTGCTGAAAAAAAAATTGTTAACAAAAAAAGAGATAGTGTTTGCTCACTGGAAATTAAAAGACTCCTTCTACAGTCTTCCATGTGTAAGCGTGTGAGCATGTTAGCTGTCTAGTTTGCCTGCAGGTAAAACAGAAGTAGGCGATGCTCATCTTGCAATTCTACCCTTCTTCGCTTGCACACTATTTATCTTGTTTTTGAAAGGCTTTGCTCTTATTAGCTCCCCTTGTTAAAATGTGAATTATTTTAAGTTTCAGTTTACTAGATATTGGAGGCAGGTGCAGCAGAGTGGATTTTAAAGGGGGTTTTAAACCATTAAGTTCCCAAGGAATATTCTCTTGGTAGAAGTCAGGATGGGTACTGGAGGTAGGGAAGGGCAGTGAGTGAGAGTCCCACAGACTCTCTATTTCTTAGGGGAGTAAATTTGTATGCACTTTTGCATCACTTAGAATATTTTCAGCATCAAAGCATACACTGACTAAAATATTGTGAACTATAAGAAATTGCACATATGAACATTCAATCCAGAAATCACACTGATAATTGATTTGACAGCTCAAGTATATTATTCAGGACTAAGTGTTTTTCATCTCTGCCCTCTGCCATCTTTGGTTTTGTCTTTATTCTGAGGCAGATGGCGATCCAGGAACATAAAACAGTTGTGACAATATCCTGAGGAAGAAGGAAGACACCTTGGGCTCTCTTTTACTGAGGAGAGGAAACGTCCCACAAGCTCCTCTGCAAACTCTACCTCAATCTCATTGACCAAAATTTTCTCACATTCTCATTTCTCAGCCAATGTTTCCAAACAGATCAGCATAAACATAAAAACCCATTAGGCCTGCCTCCGTACCAGAGGTGGAGTCAGATTTCCCTGAGGCAAGTGGTTTTGGAAGATAGGAGTACATATTTGAACAAAATCGGAATTCTTTTAGGAAGGAAGAATAGAAGGTAGTCTGTAGGCAACCAAGAATGTTTTCTATGCACTTTATATAAACTTCTTGCTCAGAAAAAGCAATAAAAATATCTTTAAATAAAATAAATTTCAGGAGGGAAAGAATCTTTGGAAGGGTCTTTGTTTTTGATAATAAAAGACAATGCTTTCAAAATCACAAGGGAGAAAGGAAGATAATGGTATGAATATGTGTCTAAACTAGGAAAGTGGCCACAGTAGGAAAAGGAAAATGAAGAATAAAATGTGCCCTGTGGTCAGTTTATCCTGCTAAGTCAGGCTTAAATTGTAGCCACTGCTGTCTTTCTGCTTGACACTTACTCCCTGCTGTGCAATGTCCCATAAATAAGCTCCCTTCCACATGGTACATGGGAGGTCCTGGGTTTCGTTCCCAGTGTCTCCTAAAAAAAAGGAAACCAAACAGAGCAAACAACTTGAGGGGTGGGGATGGGGGGATAAATAAATGAATCTTTTTTTAAAAAAGTGTAGAAAATAAGTTACCAAAAACTTTAAAAAATAAAAAATTCTATGAGGTTTTATTTAGCTAAGGTTCTTGGTAGTAGACAAAGTAGCAAATTTCCGTAAAAGTTAGGTAGTATAATGTTTCACTTACTGAAGAGTAAGGCTTTGCCTTCCTGCAACCAGATTGCTCCTTATGTTTTAGTTTCTGGCAACAAGTTTTCGTTTAGAAATTCTAACCCCTTAGAATAAAAAAAAAAGTCACAGCAGACATAAGCTAATATTTTTTTCATGCAGCAAGTCATATGTTTTTCACCTAGACAAAAAAAAGCACTATAGGCAGGTGTCTGAAATAAAAATATATAATCCAAATGAATTATATATTTAAACATCCTTAATCTTATCTGGTAAGGAGCAAAGTTTCCCAAAATCTAAAGTGCTGGCTCCTGGTGTCTGTCATCAAATTACTACAGAATATTTTAGCACACCTTGACTTATTCTGTAAGTAGAAACTGAGAAAGATTAAGTCTTGTGAATATCTAGGAACGTAAGAAAAAAGTCTGATGTTAGTGTATTTTCTCACAGTGAATGTTTCCTTAGAAACTAAAGAGAAGCAAGAAGCCAGAGGTGTTTGGGGATGGGGGGAGGAGTCAGTAGATTTTAGGGAAATATGGCCTAGAAGTTTATGTGAAATTTAGCTTGGTTGACAGGAAAGAGAAAAGGAAGGACATGTTAATTTAAAGGGTACAACTTGTCTTAGCAGGAAGAGGAGAAGAGCCTGAGTTATGGAACTGACTCAGGAAGAGAAGGAACAATGAAAAACTAAAAGAACTCGGCTTCTTTTCTCACATAGGGTTCATTCGACTTTACTTCTTTCTGAGGCTTAATGCCTGAGGGAGAATAATTCAACTGAACAAATAATTGTGATATCTACACTATGTAATATAAGATAAGGAATGATTTAGGGAGAAAGATACATTTATTATTGTTAACACAAGGCAGAATGTTCTATAAAAGTGGGAGAGAATAATTCTGCTTACGGGATCTTTAAAGGAGGTAATGTACGAACTGGACTTTGAAAATAGGTAGGCCATTGATATTGACTGAGTAAATACAGAGCATTGCAGTCAGGAATGTCGAGTATTTTTCAGAACTAGTAATTTTCCTGCTGTGGCTATACTTAGGGTATTGGAGCTTGGGATGGACTTCATGTTAGAAGGAGCATAGACGATAAGGTAGGGTGGGATTAAAAGACAAAGAGCTACGTAAATTCCATTCTCTACCCCATGAGCGGTCATTGAAGGTTTTAAGCAGGGAAATAACAAGATCAGGTACTATTAGCAAAATAATTCTGATGCCAGTGTAGAAGACACAGAGATTGTTGAAATCCTCATGGTTGCTGGTAAGGAGAACACAGAGAAGAACATTGAGGGTAGAAATAGAGGTACAGAAACAGAAGAAAAGACATGAAAGGAGCAATATGAGTATGGTTTGTAGAACGAACAGACCTGGGGGGAAGAGAGAAGAGCTGATGATGACTGTAATATTTGGAGGCTGAGCAAAAGGAAATGGATCATTTCTGGTTTTAGATGATGGATTCAGTTGGGAATGTATTGAACTGCTTAGAAATTTACATATGGACCATTAGAAATATAGATGTGCAAGGGTATTTCCATAGAGGTAACCTTTAGGATTGTAACACGTGCAATCCCAAGGGGAACAGGACAGCAGAGAAGAAAAAGGGACCAGGAGCTAAACCTTAAGGACAAACAAAAGCAATTAGAGGCAGGTGATGATGGAGGCCACATCTTTGAATATGTAATTTTAATACAGTTTTCTGCACTCACGTTTCTCAGCAAAATTTCAATCTTAAAATTGTGAAATATTAGTCAGTTAAATGTTATGCTTTCAATGTCTTTCAGGACACTGTGCTAGTTGACTTCACAGGTTTACATCAATTAATTCCAATGAGTACATTTTATACTGCACTAGGGCTCTATGATTTGATGATATATTCAAGCAAACTGCAAATGATAAGCTTGGAACTTTAAACAATGAAGTTGCAATAGATAATTTTTTTATCTTAAGAGGAAAAAAGTTTTTTTCCAAGTGATGAATTCCAGATTATAAAGAAGAAATTAGCCTGAATTTACTCATATATTTATTGATGTGCTGCTTGCAGATGGAGAATATTTATTGAAAAATTTTTACTCAGTATGTCTTGAAGAAGCTGTATTAAATACCATGTTTGTGATATTTAATAGGGAGGTGGAATATGGATAAACACACCAAAATAATACAAACCTCTATATTTCCTCAATACTTTCTACCTTTTCTTCCCATCCCCCCCCCCACCTCAAATACAACAAAGCAAAAGGGAGGGAGAAGCGCATGCATGTAACTGAGTCTGGGAGTCAAGAAATAGGGCTGTCATATAGGCTGGCCTCTGAGACCCAGGACTACTCACCTCATATTTGTTTACTTCTGTGTGGAATGAGAGATAGACTGCAGAACACCTCTGATTGGATCCCTCCTTTTAGAAGTAAAAAAACATTAATCCAAAATTGTCATCTTCCTAAGGAGAAATTTGAGTAGGGCTCAGTATGCTTCACTTCATCCAGAAATTTTTTTCTAGCATCTTCAAAGACCCTAAGAATTCCCTCACAGTGGTGCTAAGAGCCAACAGGAGGAAGGATCCACTTTCTTTCAGGATATCTTTCCAGCAGAACTTCTGCCAAGAAGACCTTGGCTCTTCTTGTTGTCTCCAATGTATATGGGCAAGACATATTGCTATCATACTCAGGAAACTTCTTGCAGTACTTCCAGCCAGGACCACCAGGCACTTTCACTTACTGCCTGCCCAACATCCCACTACCAGGACTAAACACAACCTGGGTGCTCTAATTCCCCATGTGGCTCCACCACTGCTCATGGTGAGACATACACCCCTCTATTATCTCTAACTTACATAGCTCTAGGAGCCAGTTTCCTGTCTTTTTTAGAGTCATAGGGTTTTGTTCCAGGAGATGGTACTCCATCCAAACCAGACTTGTTTAATTTAAAGAGTAAAATAGCTACAGAAGCATTTTCATGGTTTTAATTTCTGAAGAACTCACTGAAGCTATAATGGTAGAACTTAGAGTTATAATGAGTTTGGGGGGTTATATTAAACATTGAACTTTTTCTCTTGCCACATAATCCCAATTTGTTCAAAGTCATAAAGATCGTAGTCATTTTAATGACTTTCTTCTTTTTATTTGGAATCACTCTGCTAGTTAAATATGTTTATAATAAAACAGACCTAAGATGCAAGGTCAAATAGAATAAATATAAAACCTCTGTGTAAAGATCATTCATATGTAGATTGTAGGCTTTGAAAGTTTACATTTTGGTGTCACCTTTTTCTATTTCTCTTTTATTTGGCTTTCTTTTCACACCAATTTGTTCAGAGTGAGTTATTTTTCATTCCTAGAAATCATGTTATTTCATTGCAATTGCTTGAACACGTGCTTGAAAATCCTGAAAAAGTCTTTTCTGTGCCATATTAGGTGAATTCAGTCTTCTTCTAAATTCTGTAGTCACTCACCTTTAAATTTTATGTTTTAATTATATCAAAAATGTACAATAAAAATGGTTGTAAAAAAAAGCTACACCGACTACTACCTTGAGTGATATTTTTCTCTTCCTTCATTCATCTAGCACTGGTAAGAGAACCTCAGAGAAAATAGAATCATCAGGGGGCAGGCAGTATTTCAGAGACTAAAAGGAGGACTTATTTAGAAAAAGAATTGGATAAGATGTTGCTAAATAATCAGGAATTAGTTGTGTAAGAACTTTGGAATCCACATTAATGTTGTGAATAAAGAAATACTTCCCATATTTAAAGCATTTCTTCTTTCAAATTGCATGCCAGGTTATGATGATTTACTTTTAAGAAAATAATGCTTATATCTTATAATGTTCTTGAGTTTTAAGTGGATATTTTCTTTCATATGGAGTATATCTGACTCAAAAACTTTAACTTTGAATTTTCCCTTATTTAACAGAGGGGGAATACCTCTAAAATCATGTCCAAAAAATGGTTTATGAAGATAGAAAGGAGACATAACAGTATCTTAAAGGGCTATTTTATAAAGTATAGATGTTTTCTTCTCTGATCCAACACTATCAAGCCTCCTCATGAAAGTCATTGGGTTTCATTGCAGTTGTAGGAGATGTTTAACAAACAAGTTGTGCAGGACAAATTAGGACATCTAAATATGTCCTTTCCTATGCTTTTGGCTTTTATCTACACTCAGTTATTTGAAGTCAGTGGATGAAGTGTTAAGTTGTCTCATAAATACTGTAAACACACAAATTTGCCGTAGATTATTTTCTAAGCAGAAAACTCCTTATGTGAAAGGCAAAAGTGATGATGACCTGGATGTTTTCTAACTATTGACTAATAGGCTTAAGACTTGAATAAGTAGTATGAGGTCAAGAAAATGCATCAGAAAAATTCTAGTTCAGTGAAACAAGAAGTAATTAGCACTAGAGAGACACATCAGAAACCATCTGGTGCAGAGGAAAAAGCAACAGCAAACACTCTAGAGATCTTTGTGTATCATGATAGAGGTTTTACCTCTGGATTATAATTAAACATATTCTCTTTCCATACCTTTCTGTGTTTGCTAACCATCCTCTTTCAGGTTATTGGGCTCCAACCCCTAAAGTTCAAGTTTTGCTCTGCAGGGGAATCTCATGCAATGGTGGAGCAGTCACAATCTCTCTGTAGTCTGGTGTGTCACCCTGTGTGTGTTGTGTTCATTGTTTGGGAGAAGTCAAATTCTAGAAAGACTACTGGATTTGTGTAATTTGTGTTTAGACATGAAACCATGGCATCTAAAAAAAAAATGTTTTCCCTTCCTGATTTATTTGTAGGAATTGTGCATATTTTTAAAACAAACAAAAAATACAGAAAATTTAAAATGCTTATGTCTTGCAGACACAGCATCTTATCTCTACTTTGTCTCTCAAATAATACTCTAAACTGGAATAACAAGTAAGTCTGTACAATTTGGATTATGAAAGAGAAATTTATGTAAAACTATTTTTTTTAAATTTCTTTAAAAGTGAATACCACATGCTTTCATAATTGCATTGCCCTGCAATTTAGACTTCACAAAGGAATTTAAACATTTAATTCCATAACAACTGCGATTTATCTTGTATGTATCCTAAATATAGAGACCCATGAGCAGTATTCTGATATTAGTCCTGATAAGTCAAAAGAACACAAACTGTTCCCAACGTAGGATAATTTGAGGAGTATTTGAGATCTTAATAATATTTCATTGAAGAAAAATGTATGAGGATTGGGAATTTGCTTGAATAATTTTTCCACCATGTTTCTAGAAAGGATTGACTGAAGTGCTCTGAGGTCTGAACTGAGTCTATAGAGTTGTTTTATTTAAGAGAACAAGGTTTCTGTGCTTCAGAGTGATGAAGTGCCACATAGGTGGTGTACGTACTCCCTGGCAAACACTAGAAATCATTTGCACACCTGTTTCAGGAGAGAGCTTTTTGTGTGTAAAGGTAAAGTGTTTTCTAAGCCTGGGAATGTCTCTGTTTTGTTGACTTGCTTTTCTTTGGTCTGATCTTTGTAGCATTCACATATTATCCTCTGAGAAACATTTTCAAGGGTTTCCTTCTGTTCGGCAGTTGCAATTTAAAAGAGGAGACAGCAGATATGATTTCAACATAGTTCATATTTAGAGCATGAGTTTCCTTTTGCAGCATAAAGCATGAATAAAAGCAGGTCACTTAAGTGAATTAGTATTTGTAATATGCATAATTGTGCCTTCAAGATTAAAATAAAACAAAGTTCTTTCTAACATCTGCATATCCTAGATGCATTTATATATTAAACTTAATAGATGACCAACATTGATACAAACATATAAGTGTTTTGGTTCAAAAAAAATCATTTGAGAAGACCGTATTATGCATGTGGTGAGTAGGGTAGACTGTTGGTATTCATTATACTATGTGTAAATGTGGAAAATTAGAATAGCTGTACCAAAAAATGCATGACAGAAAAAGTAAGATGCTGTTTTGATGAAGATTGGTAAAGGGAACATTTACGTTCTTTATTAATTTGATTTTGCTCTCTGTAGCTATTTTAACTTTACCTTCTAATGGTATTAACCTTAGGAAGTTAACAAAAAATTTTAATGTTATACTCAGGAATTTTGGTTAATACAACTAAAGAGCAATCTGAAATATAAAACACCAATGAAATTATATGTTTCATTTTAATGGGTTTTAGAATTTGAAAATTAGCAATGTCTGTTTATAAGAAGAAATGATAACCAGTCTGGCCTAATTAAACTAATATTTACTAATATATATGATTATTTGAGTCATGACTCTTTTTTCTTCCTTTTAATTTTTTCTTTTTTTCTTTCTTTTTTTTTTGTTAGAAAGAAAAGTCATTTTTTAAAAAGGGATTTTGAATTTCCTCACCAGCTGCTTTTCTCTTTTACATTTTTATTAAGGATTTTGGCATGCTCTATTCAGTCTTGTCTGTGTGTGTATGTGTGCATGCCCATGCAGTGCACATGTGTGTGCAAGGATGACTTTTCTAACATTATGTTTTTAAATCTGACAAGGTCATATAAGCTGGGGAAAAAAGCAAAGGGTCATCAAAAGGGGAAAAATAGCAGAACTGCGGTGAAATGGCTCTCTGTCGGCCTTGGTATTGATTCAGAGTGTGTCAAAAGGGTCTTTTGTCGTGCCCCTACCACAGCATACTAATTTGCTAGATCAAGTCTGTCAGAATATCGACTGGAAGTAAAGAACTACAGTGGCAGCTTTTGTGTTTCATACAGCAGGGAGCCTGTGTGTGAAACAGGATTATCAGGGGGTCATGAAGAGAGCCAAAGGATGTCCATCACTTCCCTTCTGGTAATGTCATGGGGCGGGCGCCTGGGTGTGATTAAGATGTAGGAGACGGGAGGCATAGCAGTGCACAAATCAGAAACACACACATGCAAATCAGGCTGGCTGCTGTTAACCACATATTTTTAATGAAAAATCCAACAGCAGACCAAACAAATATCTAAACAGCTGCCTTCAGCTAACATATCAAATAGCCATAAAGCCAATATTCAAAACATGGAAATGCTTATTGAGTCTCCGTTTTTCTTTAAATATCACTTCACAATCTACAAGTGTTTTTTCTTCAGACTGTGTGCTCTTGGTACAACTATTCAGTTATTAAACACCACTTTGGATATGTTTTTTAAAAATAAAATAAGATACAGCATTTACCATGTCAGAGCCCAGCGTCACCATAGTTCTCGGTCTTAGAGAATTTTGGCTTGGTTCTCTTCACTGGCATTGTTGCACATCAGCAAAATACCTTCCTTGAGCAGAAAAAATGTATCATGGAAAATTCATAGTTTTATACTAATATTAATGCCTAGGAAGATTCTTTGGAATTGCAATAGTACAGTAAGCATCTCAATACTTTGTATAGGACATAGATAAGAGGTGCCATAAGAATTTTTCATAATAGATGTTGAAATGTATTCGTAGCATCTTTATTTCTACTGCCTTAGCACTCTGCATTGGGTATGTATTCATTCACTCATTCAAAAAATGCTGATTTAAGTCCTCACTTTCTGCTAGGTGCAGGCTACATGCCAGAAACTACAGAAATATAAAAGACAAGTTTTCTGCCTTTAAGGCTTAGATATTGTATGGAGGCATAAAGTATTTATAGTTGTAATTTTGCTGATTTCTGTATAACAATGCAGACAAAATATCTGAAGAACTGTGTTGCTATGCCATTGGGTGGTTTTCGTTTTTGGAGGTATGTTGATTGGCCCTGACTTAAATTTGCCATCAGCTGGTAAGGACCAAGTGTGAACTTGTAAAGTTCTAGGCTGCATTGTCTGGTAATGCATTTCTAGCTCAATATGTGATAGGGAAATAAAGTCTATTGGAAACAAAGACTTGACTTCCATCCAAAACAGCCAAATGAAAGGGGCCATAAATCTGAAGCTCTCCAGCTCTTATATTCTCTTAACCTTACCATTGAGGGGCTGCATTTAACTGGGAGCTATATTTGAAACAGCCACTTCTTTGCCTTTGCTAATGACTACTGAGAAGAGGCTACTTTTACAGTTCATCTTAATGAAGCACCTGTGCGACTACAGTGAGGAGGCCTTTAGCTTGTCAATATTTAAAATGCAAGGGGCAGATTTGTGTGTATATAGCATGTGCACTCACTGTTTAGCAAGTTTTATTTGCAGTAAACCAATCTCGAAAGATTTCCTTTTGAAAATGCTCCCCCCTCCTTAATTTTTATATTCCTTACTGATTTACTAAATATTAAGTGTTCTTTGACAATTTTGGTGCTCACATGTTTGGAGGTACAAAAGTAAAATGAATTTGTCATTATATCAGAAACTTTGTTTTAAACTCACAGATCAACCAAAATGAATTTTTTTCATTTCGATTTCAAACAATGATAAGATTGCCATTTTAATATATGTCATTGGAGATCTGTTTATTTGTAAATAACCTATTGATCATTTGGGAAAATAAACCAGTAAACAATCTAAAAATGAAGAGGCAGAGATCTGACTTAATGTTCAAAGTGTCGTTACTTTTTATGTTTCTTTTTAATTCATCTTACCTTGGTGAATAATTCATTGGTTATCAACCTCCTTTGCTGGGGCTTTTCTGCTTTATCCTAACCTTGCAAAGTTGGAAGTCCTGGGCTTTCTTCTCCTCTCTATCTACACCCTTTCTTTACATGATCTTCGCTGCCATGCCTATAAATACTCTTTACGAGCTCATGGTATCCAGTTGTGTATCTCTTGTCCAGGTCCCCTGTCTGACACCTCATAGATACAGTTAACCTTATGGGTTCAAAATGCATTTCTCTTTAAGTCTTCCTCATATCGGTAAATGCACCACCAAGTATTCTGTTGCTAAAGCCAGAAGAAGAAGAAATATGAGTAGGAGGAAGAGGAAAAAGAGGAGGAGGAGGAGGAGGGAGAGGAGGAAGAGAGAAAAGAGCGTAGAAGAAGAAGAGGAAGAAGAAAGTAGATGAAAGAAGAACATTTGATTCCTTGTATTTCCTCACCCTCAGCCATAGGCCATCGATCAACAAATGCTGAATGTTCCATCTCCAAAATGTATCTTTAATATAAGTCTATTTTTTCTAACTCCACCACTACTATTCTACTTGAATTACTGCCTCTTAGCTCTGTAGCTACAATAGTCTCCTAACTGGTGTCCCAACATACACACTTGCTCCTCTACAATCCATTCTCCAATTATTTTTTTCAAAACATAAATCCTACCATAGATATAAAGCACATTTGGATCTATTATCTTTGTGCTGCCAGCAATATATTAGGCCTCTTCAGTGAGCTTTCACTCTCTATTACCCACCAATGTAAAGCCTTCTGTGACATAATATAGTACTTCACTACATTCAGGTATTTTCTGTGGTGTTATCTAATTATTTTGTGCATCCAAGTCTAGATTGTACATCCCTTAAATAATAATAACACTGTTGAAAATAAAGTAACCTTGAACTCCTACTATGTGCCATTGATAGTTATAGGTGCTCTTCATGTATTAACTCACCATATCAGATAGTTATATGATTATTTCTATTTTATAAATGAGGAAACTAAGACACAGAAAAGTTAAAAAACAAGTTTAAGGTTGCAAAACGAGTAAATGGTGTGTGGTGAGTTTGTCTTATTTTTCAGTATCATGCACAGCTCAGTGCCACAGATAGAATAGATTATTAATTAATGCTTGCAGAATAAATTTTCAATAGAAATAAGGATAATCCAAATAATTCTGCTGTATCTTCTGTTCATAGTCACCCTTCTGCTGTCTACCAAAAAAGTACTAAACATAAAAAAGATAGGATAAAATTGCACCAACTTCTTTCCAATCAATTTGAAAAATACTTTTGCTTTCTCATTTTAAGAATTCTTAAAATGCCTCAGGATCATTAAGAAATTCAGTTTTCGTAGTTTCCCACCAGCTTCTGAATTTCCTTATGTTATATAGCTCTTTATCAATCTCAATCCCACTTTAAACGAAAGCCAAAAGAAATAAATAAAAATGAACTAAAAATTGAAGTGGTTGTTTGGAACCAAGGTAATATGTATGGAAATACACTAAACAGTTTTGGAAATTCCCTTGATATGATGAGAGACAGCATCCAGGTTCAGCTGGCATATAAAGGGGAAATGGTTGAGTATTGTAAGATCCAGAAAGGAAAGAAGAAGAAATGCAAAGCAATCTTTCTGAAGTGAGCTGGCCATTCCAGCATTGATACCTGTGATTGCTGCCTTCCATAGCATAACTACCACCCCTTCTTCCCATATTAGAGGAGTTATGATGACTAGACACTATGGGAAAAAAAATATATATATATACACACACACATGCACACACACACACACTCTCCCTTCTAAAGAAAAAATTATAAGTGTTTAAAAATAAGATAAGACATTATACTTTATTAAATAAAGTATACCCAATGCCTGTGAATTAATAAACTTAGAATCAAGTTAGTTTCATGCTATTCCTAACCAGTATTACAATGTGAGCTAAAAATGTAAATAACTGCTATTTTTAAGAGATTGAAGTTTTTTTCTTTTCTTTTCTTTTTAATCACAGTGACTAAGATTAGAAAGATTTTTCTTATAAGTTTATAAACGTTCACCATTCAATCGTGAATCCTAACTATGTTGGAACATTAAAGAAAAATCTAATACATGATTGTCCAAATGAGAACATTTTCTAAACATAAGCATCCAATTTTAAAAGTCCCCTAAGCAGGTATGTGATTATCCTTGAAAATATTATTAATTTTTAAATATGAAGTTTCTGTGGTCATTCCACACTCATAAAATGGCTTTCCAAGTGTTCTTCCATATTCGCATGAGTTAAAGGAAAATGTTAGGGAAGAGAAGGAAAATCCAGGCACACACTGAACTTTTGTGAGAGCAAGGTAGGTCCTAAAAATCCAATCCCTTTTGAAAGGAGATCAAAGCCACACAACTCAACACATTTTTGTGATATCTAATTTATATCAAGATTAGATGAGCCCAGATGCATATTGGGTCCAACATCTTGAACTATTTGCCAAATGTATGAGACTTAATAAAATCTAAACTCCACCTGGCACCTTTAGGTTAATTTTAAAGCAATCATTATTCCCCAGGAAACTGAAAACATGTGTTTCTGATTTGTTCACACTTAAATCATTAAAATATTATTTTGTAAAGTGATTTGAAATCCAGGAAACCTTCTGGATGTTCTTTTTCCTGGAAGTGACAAATTTGGCTTTGTCTAAGGAATATAACTAATTTCTCTTTTAGGATAGACTTCCATAATCATAATGAGGCAGAGAGATTCCTTACCTGGTCCCAGACAGTAGCATGGCTAGTAATAGGCTGTGGATCCCTTTGCATCAAACTCTGACCTTCCATTCTAGACCCCTCTCTCAAAACAAGAAATCAAAATATTCCATCTTCCTCACTGTCCAGTCATCCTTGGGGAATGATTTCCAAGTACTACTTGCAGAGAGACTAGCTTAATTGTGGTCTCCATTCTTCACTTAGAGTGCTGGGACTTTTGAGAAGACTCCTACCCTCTTTAGGCCTTATCTACTGAATTTTCAAAATTCTGGTAAGAAATATTATCAATTCCAGCAGGAATTAGGCTAAAGACTTTCCTAGCATCTTTATAAGTGGAAACATTTATTTAAAAACTCAGAGTGCTCTAAAGCACAATTCCAGATGTGGTAGAAAGAAGCAGCAGGAACAATGGCTACACCTGTTTCTAATTAAAATAAAACTATCAGAACATGGGAACTTATTTTTTAAAATCTCCAATAAATCTAACAGAAAATTGACAGCGTGTTTAAAAGGCAGATTTTGTGGTACTGTGATTCTTAAAATATGATTGGGGAATAGTCTCCCTAACCCTGCATCAACTCTTGTGCTTACCCCTCTATAGTGTATTCTCCAGACAGCAGCCTTTAGAAAAGAATTCATATGTCACTCCCATGCATAAACACACCACTGGCTTCTGTTATATTCAGAGAAAAGTTTAATATCCTTACCATGATCTGGGACAAGATCCTACCAGATCTCTCCCTGGCCACCTGCCTGACCCCATCTTCTGCATGTTCGACATACAGGTCTTCTGGTCCCAAACACACATGGGGTCTTTGTATTCGTTGGTCCCTCTGCCTGGAATACTTTGCCAGAGAGCCCTTCCTTCTTTTCATTCACTCTACACTCAAATGATTCAAATGATATCTGCTCCATGGGCACTTGCAAAGCGCCATAAATCAGAGAGCATCCGATGGTACGATGTATTCCTTTGTTTTACATTACTTACATGTTGACATTACATCTGTTTGGTATTTTGTAGACTTTGAACAGTACTGCTAGTGCCTATAAACAATGCCTGATGATCAGTAAGTATTTGTTTGTTTTTTTTCACTTTTTTATTGTTTTTTTTTTTTTTTCACCTAAACACACACATTTATTTACTGTAATGGGGATTTCTTTCAAATCTTTGCTCAGTATAAGAATGCTACCAATATAATTCAAATAGCAGATTTTGACAAAAATTCAGCAATATTAACTAATGAGGTGAAGAATGAGTAGAGAAAAAACTATATTTGCCACCCTTCCTTTATCAACACACTATGGGAAAGTTTAATTTTGGCCTTATGTAATAATGGTTTTTGATGTAGGCTAAAAGCCCAGAAATGGTCTAATGTTAAAAAAAAAAAAAAAAAAAGCCTGGTCTAAACAGAGCAGAGCTGAATCATACCTTTTGTGCCCTGGCCCTGTCTCAAAGCTCTAGTTTCTTCCCACCTATGAGGAGAGATGAGTCCTGAGAATCCCCATGCTCTCAACAAAATACAGAGAGCCATTTTTTACTACCCCAATAACAAAGGCCAGCTTTGAAGGAGAGCTCTCCTAGATATGTTTGGGAGTCAGTACCATAGTTTCAAGAAGGATTTTCTCACTCTCCAGTTACCATTCAGGAACTCTATGCCCAGGGTCTCTCATGTGGTAGAAGATATCGAGAAGTCAAGAATCATTTTCTTATATTAAAGCCCCTCAAAATCTCTGGGGCCTCCTAGCTATTTTCTCACAGGCACAATGCTGGCACTTGTGTGCCTTTCTCTGTCCAGTCAATGTTCCACAAGGTCAGCACCATCAGCTGAGCATCAGCGTGTACCTGGGGTACAGGTCAACAAGACTCCATCACAAATAAAACACTAATGAGAAGAAGAGAAGCAGTTTTCCATTAGAACATCTGAGTAAAACTCTTTTCCGTCCAGATAGGCATTTTGATGGCTAGAGACCATCTTCAGCTCTTCCCAGAACTAATTAAAGTCAGTGCACTAAAAGTCAGCTTATGGCACAAATCTGAAATATTTCATTCTTTCAAAACAAGTCAGTGAGACTCCAAAGGGTCAGTTAGAGACCTTCTACTAAATCTTATAACTGAGGGACCATTCTAAAATGTAAACACAAAATTATTATTTATACAGGAAGATAGTAAGATAAGGGCATTTCCTTTAAATGCATGGCAGCAGTTAACCACTGTTCTCTTCACTCAGAGATTTGGGGGGAGTCACTGCCTTGTGGTTTGAGATGTCATATTGACTACCCAGGGGCTCAGTGGGAGCATCCCCTGTATTTGTTTACTTTTTCTCAAGGCTACAAGGTGGCATCCACCTTGTTGCAGAGGGACCAGTAGGAGACTGAAAGAAAAGGAATAAAATTTCTTCAGTCTGAAGATTATCTATGGACAAAGTATTAGCCAGCCCCTCAACTTATAAACCTGGCCATTATTTTGTGCTGTTGACTCTTAGGGAATATACCTTAAATATTTCAAGGAGGCCGATAAATCTTGAAAGATTGTCTTCTTATTACCCAATGTGGTAGATTGCATTTTCCAGAGATGGTTGCAATAATATCTCCTCTTCAACCATGTTCTTCTACAATTTGACCTTGTCACTGCACCATCAGAAGGTGGAGGCTAATGCCCCTCTCCTTGAATCTTGGCAGGCTGGTGCCTGCTTCAAGCAATAGAACAGTGGAAGTGATGATGTGTTCTGGGTTTAGATCATAAAAAGTAATGCAACTTCTGTCTTGCTTACAGGTACATACATGCTTAGAGACCTGAGCCACCACATAAAAAGTCTGACTACCCTGAGGCCAGCATTCTGGGTGGAAACCAAGCCACATAGAGAGGCTACATGTTGGTACTCCAGATGGCAGTTCTCCTCTTCAAGGTGTCCCAGTCCAGGTGCCAGGAATGAGTGAAGGGGCCTTCAGGTGATCACAGCACCCTAGAACTGAGTCTTCCCAGCTGAAGGCCCAGATGTTGGTAGAGCAGAGAGCCAGATTCATCGCGCCCTGTCCAAATTCCTGACCCAAAGAATCTTTTGGCACGAAAGCAGCCCAGAACTTTGCTTCACCGGGTTTTCCCCAAACACCTTTGTGTCCACAACCTCTACTAGCTCCTTCCCTACTTCTATTGGTATTATTTTTAAAGAAGCTTTGGTTTACATAACCGTTACATTGAAAATATAGGGTATTTCCATATACCTCATCAATATTTGTTGAATAGATGAATAAAAGTTTACACTTTTTAAATTCATATTAACAAATTACTCCAAGTAAATTTTATTAACTTACATACCTTTCAATTACATGTACAATATTTTTATGCACCCTCAGCAACTCTGCATTATTAATATATCTAATTTGATAGTAGGTGTTTATAAAATTTGATAGAAATCAAATAGTTTATGGTTGTTTAAATGAATTTCTTTGGACATTAGTATTTCTTTTTTTTTTTTTTAATCTATATTCATGCTATTAGCCCATTTTCAATTAGGATGTACATCTTTGGAGGCAATGACAGCAAAACTAGATGATGAAATTGAGAACCACTGAATGTACACTTTGGATGGACTGTACAAGGCAGAGGACAGTATAACCCAGTGAACCCCATGGTGAATGATGGACTGTGGTTAACAGTGAAAATATGAGAACATTTTCTCAAGAACCATAATAAATATACAATATTAATATATAGCGTTAATAATAGGATGGTTTGTGGGAAAAATACACCAGGTTCAAACTAAGGATTATAGATAGCAGCAATATTATGGCAATGTTCTCTTATCATTTGTAACAAATGTGTCATAACAATGTAAAGTATTGGTGGTGGGGCAATGTATGGGAATCCTGTATGATATGCATGATTGTTCTTTAAAATTTTGAAATTAAAAAATTATGAGGAGTCAGGTTTATCAAGATGGTGTCAGTTTAAGTGGGCACTCATCATCTTTCTCACAAAAACTGGCTGAGAAGGGGCAAGAGCCTGCCTAAGTGAGCTTTTTTGGTGAACCCACAGAGCAGGAGGCCTCAGGGCAACTATCTGAAGGGAACTGGACAAAGAGATAAAAAGCCCAAGGGAAAACCATGAGTTTCTCGCCCTGGTGGCTGGAAATGGTGGGTGCTAAGCCCCACCTTCAAGGCAAAAAACCACTGCAAGCCCCGACTCCCTCCGGCCACCAAGTGGGAGGGAGCATTCTCCAGGAGTAAGAGGGTTCTGGTGAAGGGTGGAGAGGGGTTTCCTTTCTCTGGGTTTGCTTACCTGTACCCTCTTGAACTTTAGGGAGCATACCAGCTGGCAAGGGGTGGCCCGGGGAAGAGGGGAGAGGCGACTCTGCTCATGCAGCCTGATTTACCTAGCCCACCTGAGAGAGAGGAACTTGGGCTGGGAGAGGGCAGAGTCAGGCAATTGACTAGTCCCGTGCTGAAAATTATCAAAATTCCAACTCCCCTAAGGGAGGTAGGTAGTAGGAAGTGCTTAATAACCTTCCAAGGGACTATTTAGGGTCCCCTGGGAGGAGGGGGAGGTCTGGAAGAGGGTTGAGAGTCTTTTCTCTGTGGTGAATTTGGATACTAGGGTCCCATTGAATTTCAGAAGGGAACTCAACCTGACCAGGAGAGGTGAGGGAGGATATGATCACACAGGCTATCGCATCCTGCTGCCCTGGGAGAAAAAGCAATAAGAATAGAAAGGGGGCAAAGATAGACAGGCTCCTAATCAGCAGGAATGCACCCAACTGCAAAGAGTCAAACCTGCCCTAGGGAAAGTGACTGGATAGCTCTCTAGCTAACTGACCCAACGAGAAAGTTTAACTCAGTGGAGGAGTCTCTGTTTTGAATATGCTAGGTCCCTGGTTCGATTCTCAGCTGTCCTTAGAGTAGTGATCCACCAGGTTATCAAACACCCAGCTGATAATTTAGGACAGGGAACACATAGACATTATTTTTGTATTAGCTTCTCTTGGGTCTCTTACTTTTTTTAAAAATGGTTCTTTTTTTAAAAATTTGACTTAGTTTACTTGCTAAAACCTGATTCAAAGCCTGCAGAGGGCAGGCTGCAGGACAATTAATTAATGAACACCGGCAGCCTGAGAAGCTCCTCAGGAGCCTAAAACGGAAGGCTGTTTTTCCTAAGTTTTTGTTTGATTGCTTGCTTGAGTGTTTTTTGCTCTTTTTTCCCCCCTCTTTCTTCCCTCTCCCTGTTTTTTTTTTTTTCTTTAATTAGGTGATGCTGTCTTGTTTCTTGTTTGCTGTGTTACCCCCTTTCTTGTTTCCCCTTTTTTTGTATACCAATTTTGTCTGCCTATGCTATTTCTCTTCCTTCCTTCATCTTCTTATCTTCTTCTTTCTGTTTTTGTTCTTACATTCCACCTCTCTTTGTTGAGTTTTCAATTTTTCTAATTTGTATTTCTATCTCCTCTATTCTCTGTTTTCTTACTTTTTTTCACTTTTTTGCTGATTGTTTTTTCTTTTCTCTTTCCCTCTCTTTTTATCATTCTGGCCTTTCATTTCATTCCAGATATTTTCTCTGTTCAGTTTTTCATTTCATTGTTTGTACCCCACTTTTTAATTCTCATTCCTCTGCACTTCTTACATGAATTAATTATTCATTTTCCTGGGTCTTATAAGGTTCCTCTTCTACCTTTTAGTATTATTATTACTATTACCTTTTTTCTCTTCTTACCTCTTTCCCTTTCCTTAGCCCTAATCTTTTTTCTTTCAAGGGAACATAGACAACAGCAAGGAAATAGAAAAAGAGGAACAAAGTGTCAAAGAGAAAACTTATCACACACACAAAAACAGCAAATAAATAAAACCCTAGAGTAGAGAGAGAAACTAATCAACTGAATAAACCCATCAAGATAAAGAGATGCCTAAACACCAACAAAAAATTATAAAGCATACTAAGAAACAGGAAGACATGGACCAGATCAACGCACAAACTAAAAACCAGGAGGAGATGCAGAACATGGAACAACTAATCAGAGCTGTCATGAACCAACTTAATGAAGTGAAGGAGGAGAGCAAGGGTATTAAGAAGACACTAGGATAATATACTGAAGAAATTGTAAACATACATACAAAGGTAACATATGGTGGTGATGAAAGGCACAAACCAAGAAATCAAGAAAACACTGGAAGCACATAACAGCAGATTTGAAAAGGCAGAGGGAAGAATTAGTGATGTGGAAGATAGTACATCTGAAATCAAACAGAGAGTGGAACAGAAGCCCCCTCTCAATTGGAGGTAGAGTGTACATCACCATCCCAGACTCCTCAGGATTGGGGGAAGAGCCATGGACTAGAGTGGACTTACTGGTATTCTACTATATACATATTGTGACTCAAACAATGGAAGAGATCTCAACATTGATGTGGAGCCAGTGGCCACTGGAGGCTCTGGGGGCAGGGAGAGGGAAAAGCAGTTGTAATACGGGGGCTTTTTTGGGACTTGGGAATTGTCCTGAGTGACATTGCAATGACAGATATAGGCCATTTTATATCATCACATAACATGCGGAACTGTGTGGGAGAGTGTGGTCCACAATGTGAACTATGGTCCATGCTTAATGGCAAAGCCCCAGGATGTGTTTATCAATTACAATTAATGTGCCACACTAATAAAGGATGTTTATGTGGGAGGTTGTGGGAGGTGTGGGAGGTGGGGTGTAAGGGAATCCCTATATTTTTTTGGTAACATTTATATAATCTAAGTATCTTTTTAAAAAATAAAAAAAATTAAAATTAAAAGATAGAAAAAATCCAGCAGGGACTTAGGGATCTGAATGACAACACAAAACACCCAAACATGTACATTATAGGCATCCCAGAAGGAGAAGAGAAGGGAAAGGCAACAGAAGGAGTGATGGAGGAAGTAATAGCTGAAACTTCCCAACCCTATTGAAGTAGATAGATGTACATGTTCAGGAAGAGCGGCATACCTCAAATAGTATAAATCCTAACAGGCATACTCCAAGACATATACTTGTCAAATTGCCTAATGCTCAAGACAAAGAGAGAATGGTGGAAGCAGCAAGAGAAAATAGAACTATTAAATAAAAGGGAAGCTCAATATGATTGAGTGCTGATCTCTCATCTGAAACCATGAAGGCAAGAAGGCAGTGGTATGACATAGTTAAGATGCTAAAGGAAAAAAACTTCCAGCCAAGAATTCTCTATCCAGCAAAGCTGGCATTCAAAAATGATGGAGAATTCAAAATATTCATAGATAAACAGAAATTAAGAGAGTATGCCACTAAGAAACCTGCCCTTCAAAAAATACTAAAGGGAGTGCTGCAGATTGAAAGGAAAAAACAAGACAGTGTGAGGTGGAGGAGAGTATAAGAAAAAAGAAAAAGAGAAACAACATATGGCATACATAAACCCAAAGAAAATATGGCTAATGTAAGTAATTCCTTGACAGTAATAACACTGAATGTTAATGGATTAAACTCACCAGTCAAGAAACACAGATTGGCAGAATCAATAAAGAAATATGACCCATCTATATGCTGTCTACAAGAAACCCACCTTAGACCCAGGGATTCAAGGAGGCTGAAAATGAATCACTGGAAAACAATTTTACAAGCAAACAACAACGAAAAAAGGGCAGGAGTAGCTATACTAATATTGGACAAAATAGATTTTAAATACAAAACTATTTTAAGAGACAAAAGACAGACACTATATATTAGTATAAGGGGTAATCTTTCAAGAAGAAAGAACAATCATAAACATTTATGCACTGAACCAGGGCACCTCAAAATACATGAGGCAAACACTGGAAAGGCTAAGTGGAGAAATAGATGCATGTACAATTATAGTGGAGGACTTTAATATACCATTGTCCCCATTAGACAGAACATCTCAATAGAGAATCAAGAAAGAAACAAGGACTTTCAATAATACATTAAAGGGTCTGGACTTAATAGATATATTCAGAGGACTACACCCAAATATAGTGGGATATGCTTTCTTCTCAAGTGCACATGGATCATTCTCCAACATAAACCACATGCAAGGCAACAGAAAAAATCTCAATGAATTCAGAAAGATTGAAATTACACAAAGTAATTTCTCTGACCACAATGGAATGAAGCTGGAAATGAGTAAGGGCCAGAGAACCAGATTAGGCACAAAGATATGGAAGTTAAACAACACACTCTTAGACAAACAATGGGTCCAGGAGGAAATTATCAAAGAAATCAGTAACTACCTTGAAATGAATGAAAATGACAACACAACACATCAAAACCTATGAGATGCAGCAAAAGCTGTACTGAGAGGGAAATTCATAGCCATAAATGCATATATATCAAAAAAGAAGAAAGGCCTAAAATTGAAGACCTACTGCACACCTTGAGGAATTAGAAAAACAACAACAAACTAAACCCAAAGGAAATAGAAAGAAAGAAATAACTAAGATTAGAGCAGAACTAAATGAAATAGAAAATAAAAAAGCATTAGGAAAAAAAAAAAAAAGAAAACCAAAAGCTGGTTCTTCAAGAAGATCAATAAATTTAAGAAATCCTTAGCTAGACTAACAAAGAAAAAAAGAGAAGATGCAAATATACAAAATAAGAAATGGGGGAAGGGATGAATGTCCCACAGAAAGAAAGAGTATCATAAAAGGATACTTTGAAATATTATATGACAACAAGAAAGATGATTTAGAAGAAATGGACAAATTCCTAGAAACACACAAGCAGCCTACATTGATGAAAGAAGGAATTGATGAACTCAATAGATCAATCACAAGTAATGAGATTGAATTAGTCATCAAAAACTTCCCAACTAAGATGAACCCAGAACCAGACAGCTTCACAGGTGAATTCTATCAAACATTTCAGAAAGAACTAACACCAATCTTGCTTAAACTCTTCCAAAAAATATAAGTCAAAGGAACACTGCCTAACTCATTCTATGATGCCAGTATTACTCTAATACCGAAGCCAAGCAAAGATGCCACAAGAAAGGAAAATTACAGTCCAATCTCTCTAATGAACCTAAATGCCAAAATCCTCAGCAAAATACTTGCTAATCATATTCAACAACACATCAAATGCATTATACACCATGACCAAGTGGGTTTCATCCCTGGTATGCAAGGATGGTTCAACATAAGAAAATCAATCAATGCAACCCACCACATAAACAGATCGAAAGAAAAAAAAAAAACCACTTGATCATCTCTATAGGCACAGAAAAATCATTTGACAAAATACAGTACCCTTTCCTGAAAAAAAAACACTGCAAAGGATAGGAATAGAAGGAAACTTCCTCAACATGATAAAGGGTATAAATGAAAACCCACAGCTAACATCATAAACAATGGTGAAACTCTAAAAGCTTTCTCTCTAAGATCAGGAGCAAGACAAATATGTGCACCATCACTGCTCCTATTTAACATTCTGTTAGAAGTACTTGCTTGAGCACTTAGGCAAGAAAAAGATACAGAAGACATCCAAATTGGAGAGGAAGAAGTAAAAATTTCATTATTTGTAGATGACATGATCCTATACATAGAAAGCCCTGAGAAATCTACAATAAAGCTTCTAGAGCTTATAAATGAGCTCTAGTTATAAGAGCTCAAGTTATAAGTCTCAAGTTATAAGATCAATGCACAAAAACCAGCAGCATTTCTGTACACCAATAATGAGCAATCTGAGGAGGAAGTCAAGAAAAAAATCCCATTTACAATAGCAATTAAAAGAATCAAATACCTAGGAATAAATTTAACTAAAGTTGTAAATGACTTATACACAGAAAACTACACAATACTGTTAAAGGAAATCAAAGAAGACTTAAATAAATGGAAAAATATTCCCTATTCATGGATGGGAAGACTAAACATCATTAAGATGTCTAACCTACCCAAACTGATCTACAGATTTAATGCAATCCCTATAAAAATCAACACAGCATTTTTTACTAAATTGGAAAAACTAACTATGAAATTTATTTGGAAGGGCATGAGGCCCCAAATAGCCAAAGACATAATGAAAAAGAAAAATGAAATTGAAGGAATCGCACTATCTTACTTTAAAACATATTACAAAGCTACAGTGGTCAAAACTGCATGGTATTGGCACAAGGACAGACAAACCAACCAATGGAACCAAATTGAGAGTTCCAATATAGATTCTCATATATACAGTCATCAGATATTTGACAAGGCCACCAAGCCCACTCAGTTGGGAGAGAATGGCCTCTTCAACAAATGTGCTTGAAAAACTGGATATCCATATCCAAAAGAATGAGAGAGGAACACCATCTCACACCTTATACAAAAATCAACTCAAGATGGATCAAAGATCTAAATATAAGAGCTGAGACCATAAAGACCTTGGAAGATAAAATAGGAAAGCATCTATAGGATCTTGTAATAGGAAAGGGCTTCATGACCTTCACACCCAAAGCATGAGCAGCAAAATAAAAAAATAGATAAATGGGACCTCCTCGAAATTAAAACCTTTTGCACCTCACAAGAGTTTGTCAAGAAAGTGAAAAGACAGGCTACTTAATGGAAGAAAATATTTGGTAACCATATACCTGATAGGAGCCTAATATCCAGCATATACAAAGAAATCCTATATCTCAAAAATAAAGGACAACCCATTTAAAAAATGGGTAAATGATTTGAACAGACACTTTTCCAAAGAAGAAATAGAAATAGCTAAAAAGCACATGAAAAGATGCTCAACATCACTAGCTATTAGGGAAATGCAAATCAAAACTACAATGAGATAGCATCTTACACCCATTAGACTGCTGACCTTTAAAAAAAAAAAAAACAGAGGACTACAGTGTTGGAGAGGACGTGGAGGAATGGGAACACTCATCCACTGCTGGTGAGAATGTAGAATTGTCCAGCCATTGAGGAAGACAGTTTGGCAGTTCCTCAGAAAACTAACTATCCATCTGCCATATGATCCAGCAATTCCACGGCTGGGTATACACCCAGAAGAATTGAAAGCAAGGACATGAACAGATTTATGCACACCAATGTTCATAGCAGCATTATTCACTCTTGACAAAAGTTGAAATCAACCCAAATGCCCATCAACAGATGAATGGATAACAAAATGTGGTGTATACGTACAATGGGATATTACTCAGCTGTAAGAAGGAATACAGTACATTAGATAACATGGATGAATCTTGAGGACCTTATGCTGAGTGAAGCAAGAAAGAATCAGATCCTGTCTCTACCTACACAAAATTTACAACCTATTTGAAAAGAGAAGAAAGAAATATAAACAATAATAACACAGGATTAACAACGAAGTTAAGGATATTGGGCCCTTTGAGTTCAATGACAGAAAATATTTGTTACTTCTGAGTAGAGGATAAGAAAAGACTACATGAAGGCGGGGATTTCTAGCTGATATTTCAAAAAGAAGTCTGGACATGCAGAGGTAAAAAGGGAAGTCCAGGCGAAACCAACTTCATATACAAAAAGGACAGAGCTGAAAAACATAAATTTTTATTAAGTGCTTATAAAGTGTCAAGCACTGTGGGAGACACTGAAAAACAACATCTCTAGGGGTATATAAAGAAATTCCAGTATCATGTCAGTCCAAGAATTTGGAACATTAACCTTTAATAACAACAATTTGTTGAATACTTACTATGCACTAAACAGGTATTATTTTATCCTGCTAACACTGAGATAGGTACTATTATTATTTCCATTTTACAGATGTGAAAGCTGAAGCACAGAAAGGCTAAGTAATTTGCCCAAGTTCACTCAGTTAGTAAAGTGTTGGGGCTAGAATTCAAACTCAGGGAAACTGGCTTCAAAGACCATGCCCTCAATAAGCATGCTAAAACTGCCTCAATGGAGGAGGATGATAAGAGGTGGAGGGAACATCAAAGATTTCTGAATAGCTGAATAATTTTGACCAAAGCTGAAGTAGGAGGAAATTATTTCAAAAGTAGTTTTGAGGAAATTTTAAAGAGGAGAAGAGATCAAAAGCATAGAAACCAGTTCAAAGGCTTTTAAAGTATTCTGGGGCGGGGGAGGTGGGTGGGGAGGGTCATAAAGGCCTCAAATAAGATCATGGTCAAGGAAACCAAATTCAGATCAGCTTGGAACACGTTTAAAGAGTAAAATTGATGGGTGTTAGCAACCTGTTGGATGTGGAGCCAAGGGAAAGAGTAGCCTCAACAATAACTATCAATCTAATCCTAAGTGACAGAGAACGTGGTTTTCCTTTACAAAAAGAAAGAACACAGATGGAAGTGCAGGCCTAGGAAGAAGCTTCATGTTTGGTCTAGGCTTGACATCACTGAGATGTTACATAGCCAGCTGGTAATGTAGGGTGTGAACTGTGGACACCTTGTGGCTGGATATACAGATTTTGGGCATAATCTTCAAAGCCTTGACAGTTGAAGCATAAAAAACATAAAAGGGAGAGGGGGCTGAAGGCCAAAACTCTTGTGGAATGCTGCATTAGGAGGAAAGACAAAGCCCAAGCCAGAGAAGGAGCATTTGGAGGGTGCAAGAAAACTGCCAAGAAGACCAAGGGAAGGGAAAATGTCAGCAAGGATCAACAAGAATGCTAGAAATGCCGTAAAAAAGGTTGAACAATGCCAATGACCTGTCATTTTGTTTGGTGACTACTATGCCTTTAGAAAGTGTTCATGGCGCAGTTTTAGTAGAATAATACAGACAAAAGCTAAATGGCAAGAGATAAAGGGCAGAGTGGTTGCTAATCGGGATATCCACGTAGAAGGCAATCTACCACTCAAGAAACATAGCAGCAGAGGAAAGAGGAGAGAATAATAACTGAAGGGTGTCGCACAGACAAAGAAAAAAGAATTTTTAGTGTTGGAGTCTTGCAGATTTGTAAGATGAGAAGAAAAAAATAGAAAAAGGAGGCCTGGATATGGGGGTAATAACAATCTTTACTGAGCAGTTGCTATGTGCTAAATATTATTGTGTTTTACATGGATTTTCTCTTTTTCAACAACCTTAACATAAGAGAAAATAGACACCAGAAGGTGGAATATCTTGCCCAGAGTCATTCATCCAAAAAGTGGAGAGCCACAGTGACTCCAGAGCTGGAGTTCATACTCAGCATCTTGCCCCCTGTATTAGTCAGCCAAAGGGTTGCTGATGCAAAATACCAGAAATTGTTTGGTTTTTATAAAGGGTATTTATTTGGGGTAGAAGTCCACAGTTACTAGGCCATAAAGCATAAGTTACTTCCCTCACCAAAGTCCATTGCTACATGTTGGAGCAAGACAGCTGCCGACATTTGCCAGGATTCAGGCTTCCTGGGTTCCTCTCTTCCCAGGGCTTGCTTGTCTCTGGGCTCAGCTCCTCTGCTATCTCCACAAAGTCACCTGTAGACTATGAGGTTCTCTAGGCTTTGCCTCTCTCCACAAGCCCAGCTGTAGACTATCAGGCAAACAGCTTGTTTCTCTTCCCGGGGCCTTCTCTCTTTCCTCACAACCAAGCTCCTCTGTGTGTTCACTTCCCGGGGCTCCAGCATTAAATCTTAGCATCAGAACTCCAACATCAAAACTGCTTCCTCTGTCCTTTGCTATGCCTTTTATATTTGATTCCCCACCCACCAAGGGGCAGGGCTCAACACGCTACTGACGTGGCCCAGTCAATGCCCTAATCATAACTTAATCATGCCCAGATTAGCAGACCAGTTTACAAGCATAATCCAATATCTATTTTTGGAATTCATAATTACATCAAACTGCCAAACTGCTACACCCCCTTTTAGGGGCCATGGGGAAAGTCCAGGAAGAGCGATGAGGGATAGACAAACCACTGGAATAAAAGATACCAAAATAGCAATGTTAGTTGCTTCTAGGTAATGGGATCTAAGCCCATGGGGAAGAAGGAGGGCTTCCTGTTAATTTTTATTTTATTTATATTTTCCACAATGAACAAAAGAGTAAACAATACTAAGTATAAAAATGAGAGTCTGAATTTAATGATGGGATTTTGTTTTTAATTCAAACTACATCCCATCACCTGTATACATAAACTAACTTGTCTTATAAAAGTAAGACAGCAAAAAATTTAAGCTGTAGTAAGTGGTAGCCTATGAAAAGTCCAATATTTTTACTGTCTGAGTCTTACTTCAAAAAAAGTAATTTCTGGTACCAAATTTTTAGAAATCTATGCATATGCACATGATATATGTGTATGTACCCATATATATATACATATTTCTCTATCTTGATAAAACAAAACACAAACTATAATGTTTTGTTCTAAATCATCACTTAATTTTTTATGACCATCTTCACAGTAGTCTCTTATAAGTACATAAAATAATATATTTAGTTAATTCCTTCTTAATGGATCTTTACTTTTTGAGAGGTTTTTTCTCTTGGTATTAGAAACCATGGCAATGATCTCTTTGTCCAATTTTATGAGTATTTTTGTAGGTAAAAACTCTTACGCTTGGAATTGTGTTTAGATATTTTATGGATATTTTCAAATTTCTATCCACAGAGGTTATACTGATTTTTGTTCCCATTATCTGGCTGCCTGTTGACCCAAATTCTTGCAAAATCTATATGTTGCCAAACTTAAAAATCTTTTGATGAGATGATATATAAATACATGTATTTTTTAATGTGCACTTGTAAAATTATGGGTGAGGTTGGACATTTTCCAGGCATTTATAAATGCTGCTGGATTTCTTTTTAATAACAAAGGTATAAATGTGTTAGCCAAAAAAAGAAACAGAGGGAAAAATAACTTTAATGAGTTAAACAAGGCCTAAGATAAATGAGTGGCCAAAGAAATGACATGAGGAAAATGAACATTAACCTACTGAGGTTGTAATAGAGGGGCTAGCTTCAGAGAGGAAGCACATTCCCTTATCTGAGATGAGAGGAAAGGTGGGAAGACCAGATAAAACAAAAGGGTGTTTGTGGGTTATAGAGTATAAACGTTGAGGGAGTTGATGCTAGATGACTTTGCTAGATGACTTCAAGTTTCTTAAGATAGGATTCAGAGATAATGTCATCATTAGGGATTATATTATGTACCCCAAAAAGACATGTTCAAATCATATTCCATGATCTTGTGGGTGTGAACCCATTTGTAATAAGGACCTTTGAAGATGTTATTATCAGTTAAGGTATGGCCAGATTGGGTGAGGGCAGCCCTTAATCCAATATGTCTGAAGTTCTTATAAGCAAAGGAAATTGGATATAGAATTAGAAGCTGGAAGGAGGAAGAAGCCAGAGAATGAGGGCGATCACCATGTGGTGGAGGCAGAAATGTAAGCCAAGGAACCACAAGGATTGCAGCAAGCCAGCACCAGACTCGGGGACAAAGTATGGCTGTTGAGACTTTGACTTTGGGCTTCTAGCCTCCAAAACCATGAGACAATAAATTCCTGTTGTTCAAGTCAACCAGTGTACACTATTTGTCCTAGCAGTCCTGGAAAACTAAGATAATCATTAACCTATCTTACTTCAGTTGCTTATTTTTAAAAAGGGTCAGATCAGATGATCCTTTCAACTCTAGTAAGCCTAATAGTTGGATTAGGAAAAGAAAGCAGTTGAAGTTACACAGGGTGCACTCGGGTAATTTAGCCATAATATAGTGATAAAGGAGTAAGATAACCTGGAGTGGTGGTGAGAACTTCATGAAGTAGCTGTCCAAAGGGTCCAAGGTGAGAAGAGAAGCCATGAAGACAGCAGATCTAACTCCATTAGAGTTTCAGCTAAGAACAGGTCCCAGAGTGATGAAGAGGGAAAAATGATGTGGGTCAGAAAGGGAATTTTTTCATAGCTCTTAATTTCATAGAAAAAGTTCTCAGAACTTTTATAAAAGCCTCATCTATTTTAGTTTTAGATTCTTTTTTCTTGTCCATTTACTTTTCATTTCCTCAAAGACCAGGCTACATATCTAAGGTGAATCTTTGTATACCTGAGGAATAAAAATAGCTTATTTCTCTTAGTCAAGATGCAGATGTAAAAAGGCCTGGATGCCTATGTGCACATCTAATTGTGATTTAATGGAACCTTGTATTTAAACACTTGCCTTTTAAATTAATTTTGTTTGTTCCCAAATATTACACAAGCCTGTATTCTAGGAATGACTGAATGGTCATATATATTTTGTAATTTAATATTATAATTTCTGTTTGATGAATAATAATTCCTAACTTATCATATAACATGAAATAGGAAATGTGCATATAACGGTTTGACACTGCTTATTGTATTGCCCTCTTACCATGTCCCAACCGCCATGCAGGCCACTGAGAAGACAAGAGCGAGCCAGTCACAGTCCCATTGTAGATAGAAGCAAATAAGTGCTTAATTATTACTAGTAAGTGAATTGTAAGAACACATAGAATGTGCACCTCCCTCAGCTCAGAAAGAAAGGGAAGAATCTGTAGGCATTGGTATTTATGCTAGAATGGAAGGATAATAAATTATTTATTTTTTTAAGTGCTAAAATCTTAATTCTCCCCTGATATATAAATCTCAATGTGATAGCTACAACATTTATTTTTGTCCTAGGTACAAGATTTGGAGTTCATCACTGGTTGCAAGATCTTCGAATTTTCTGTGAGGTTGTCCGAAGTGCTGAAACTGAAAGAAGTGTAGAATACATAGAAAATATGTCTGATATTATTTTCCTCAATCTATTTTCTGCCTCATCAGTAATTTGTATTCATCCCATCAACTTCTAAAGATTCTAAGAGGTTTGGTTTCTAAGAGTCCAAATTCAAGTATCACGTAATGTTGTTAATGTATATGGAATGTATTATTTTTTTGTGGTTATTAATATTATTGTTGTGTAAACTCATTTGTCTTGTCATACAATAACATTAGAAGATATAACCTGTACTCTCATCCACTCCTTGAACTTGGCATTCTTAGTATTTAGTTTGAATTACAAACACCTCCCTGAAATAGAAATATGCATTATCACTCCATGTTTGTAATAACTTGTAGAGTGTGCATTTGATCAAAGCCATTTTTAAATACCAACCTTCAAGGTCAATTTAGAAAGGGAAAACCTTAGTGATGAAATTACCATAAAAATTTCATAAAAAATAAATATAGTGAATTCGGGTGCAATTGAAGCAAATTACCTTTATTTTTAGTGCTATTGGAAATGGATGAGAGATACATCATTGTGGAAAAACCATACCAGAGCAAAGGAGGTCTAGGGAGTTCCAGTTCCTTTAAAAACACTAAAATTACAGGTTCAAATCCTAAAATGGTTGATTTGGCTCTACTTCACTAGCCACAGATAAGGAGAATACCACCCAAGTCACTCAGAGGAGCCCTTCTAAAGAAATCTATATCCTGACTGATGTGAGGAACTATAAACAGTCATGGCACTGTTAGAAACAAATGCAGTTTATAATTAATTATCTTGGCTTCAGCTTAAATAAACTTAATTTATTTCACTGAAAATTATGAAGAGCATATTTATTCATATAGTATGCTTGGATAATAATTTCTTTATTTCATGAGAGCTCCATTATCCTCATCATTTGTGTTGTGAAATTTCCTTAGAAATCTGGCCATTTTATAACAAAATTTGCTTGGTATCTTAATCTGACTTTCAAGATTTTCTCAAGGGTCTCATAATGGCCCCAAATGACCTTTCCAGTTTTGTTTCCTGTAATTCCACCATCTATGTATCCTACAGCCAAACTGGACTGCTCACTCTTTTGCAAAAAGCCGCAACTTTCTTCTCTCTAGAAACCTCTATCACCTGTCCATACCTGAAATCTTTTATACACTGCTTTAGGGCTCAGTTTTTCCAGGATCAGAACCTGAAACAAGGAAATAATGTGCAAGTAACTGATTGAGGAAGTTCTGCGCTCCCAAGAAAAACCAATAAAGGAGTGAGGGAAGCAGAACAGGGGAGGGGACAAAATCAAGCAAGGCTGTCGTTTTAGAAAAGGTCCCAGCCTCAGTTAGATGCCACAGCAGAGCTCTGGAGTATGGATTATACTTCACAATTTGTCCTGTTCTGAGACTTGTAAATCTCCTGCATCAGTCATTGTCTAAGAGCAAGGGGAGCCCAAAACATAAATTCTGTAAACTTGCAGAGACCAAAGAAACAAAAAATACAGAAACTGGGGGAGAGGCACCAAATAATGATCCCGGATCTGCTGCAGGGAAATAGGTAGAGAACTTATGGTCTTCAACTGCAAGGGCCATACAATGGCCACATTTTCAAATAAACTTTGTAGATCCCTCAGACACGAATTATCAGGACACCTACAGGGTGTTAATTATTCTTACGGTGCAGAACTTGTTCTGCCTTGTGCCCTGTTGATGTGGGTACCAATCTTTTAGTCACCTCAGGTCAGTGTTTATGTCTTTGTTATTACTGCAGTCTCTGAAATACCTATCACGTTGCTTGTATTAACTAGATATGTGATTTTAAAAAGCCAGTAGTTTGAAATGAGAAGACAAACACCCTTGAATGGGGTCCATGATGGACCATTTTTAACAGACTTTTCAAATGTTTCAAATATTTTTATAGCTAAAGTTCCATTGTCAGATCTAGGTAAAAGATCTACTAAACCTAAAATTAAAGAGAAGAATTATTTTATTAAATCCATGGTTAAAATAAATTCATCAAAGACTGAAAGAAATATTAGAAAAGAAATTGAGTTCAAAATTTTGCAGAACTCAAAAAAAAAACCCAGAAGTGCTATAAAACTCCTAGAAGAAAAGATGGAGCAGCATCTTCAGGACCTTGAGTTAAATAATGGTTTCTTAGACTCTATACCCAAAACACAAGCTAAAAAAGAAAAACAGATAAATGCGACCTCACCAAAATTAAAAACTTTTGTGCATCAAAGGGTTTTATCATAAAAGTAAAAAGACAACCTACACAATGGGAGAAAATATTCAGAAGCCACATGCCTGATAAGGGTTTAATATCCAAAATACATAAAGAAATCCTACAACTCAACAGCAAAAAGACAACCCAATTAAAAAATGGCCAAAAGAGTTAAACAGACATTTCTGCTAAGATATACAAACGGCCAAAAATTACATGAAAAGATGCCCAGTATCATTAGCCATTAGAAAAATGCAAATCAAAAGCACAATAAGAAAACATTGCATACCCACTGAAATGGCTACTATTAAAAAATGAAAGATTACAAGTTTTAGAAAGGATGTGGAGAAATACAAACTGTTAGTGGCAATGTAAAATGGTGCACCTACTGTGGAAGACAGTTTGACAGTGCCTCAGAAAGTTATAGAATTACTATATGCCCAGCAATCCCACTTCTAGGTATATACCCCAACAAATTAAAAGCAGGAACTCGAACAGATATTTGTACACTGATGTCTTGGCATTATTGTTCACAATTGACAAAAGACGGAAGCAACCCAAGAGTCCATCAATGATGAGTAGATAAGCAAAATGTGGTATATATATACAATGGAATACTAGTCAGTGGTAAAAAGGAATAAAGTTCTTACACATGCAACAACATAGGTGAGCCTTGAAGACATCTTGTTGAGTTAAATAAGACAGACACAAAAGGACAAATATTGTATGATCTCACTGATATGAAATAACTAGAATAAGCAAACTCATAGAGTCAGAATCCAGACTATAGGCTATCAGGAGATGAGATGGAGTATGGAATGGGGAATTAAGGCTCAACATGTGCAGAGTTTCTATTCGGGATGATGGAAAAGTTTTGGAAGGTGGTGATGGTAGCACAACACCGTGAACATAATTAACACCATTGTATTATATATTTGTAAGTGGTTAAAGGGAGGAAATTTTAGGTTGTAAAGATGTTACTAGAATAAAAATTTTGAAAAAAACATAGGACTATATAACACAAACAGTGAACCCTTATATCAACCATGGACTATAGTTGATAGTAAAATAATAAAAATGTTCTTCTGTCAGTTGTAATAAAAGTACTACACAAATGCAAGATGTTAATAATAGGGTGATCTATGAGAATTCTATATTTTGTGCATGATTTTTCTGTAAACCTATAACTTTTCTAATTAAAAAAAATGGAAAGTGCAGACTCCCTAATTATTCTCTATCTCTGCTCCATTTTAACACATTTGTGAAGCTTTTAAGGTTTACAAAGTGGGAATTAGACAAAAGGAGTCTTTGCTAATGAAACAAGGCCTGCAAGGGCTAGCTCTCCATTACTAAGTGATCTGCCTGCATATTTTTGCTCTAGTGCCCAAATCGCCTACAATCTGATCCCTGGTTATGTAATTCTTTTTCTTGCATCACTATAATACTATGCTTTGTTCAATTGCCATGAGTAAGAGGTTTGCATACTGATATGTCTGAGTCTGAGGAGAAAAAAAAAAAAAAAACAGGTTTAAAGTGAGGTAACCCTAATTTGTCATAAAGCTAACACTGATCAAAGGGTGGGTTGAGTGCCCACATTAATGCAAACTTTGGCCTCAAGCAAAATGTACCAATAATGGTCTTGAAGAAGATGCTTTCTGAGCTCAGATTAGAGAATCTCTAAAATCACTGAAAAGGTTCCCACCCAGATACATTGGACATCTACCCTGACACTCAATTTCTAAATCCTTCTTACAACAGGGGCCAAAATAATAAGCACAAATTTGAAACCCCATTTTCTGATGCATCAATAACCTACTCTTTAAATGGGAAGATGAAGTTAACTTAGGCTTCATAGAAACAATGGGTTCATATTCTATTAGAGTTCATAGAGCTAGAGGGTGATCTAGTTAGCTGCTCCTATCTCAGAATTTTCCACTTAAAAAAAAAAAAAAACTGAGGCCAATACGATTAAGAATTATGTCCAAAATTATATTAATAATGTATCCTGACTTCCTGTGCAGTATTCTTTCTAGCCTAACATAACATCTCCTGCTAGTTCAAGAACTAAGAAATAGTTTGCTTAAATTAGCTTCAAAATATAACTGCATACAGTAAAAGTTCTCAGTAAAACAGTCCCCAATATTAAGGGCAAACAGAGAACAAATAATATACGGTTTCACTAGGACAAAGAACTAAATTTTAATATTATTCCTCATATTATACCTTTTTATGGTATGCTCATACCATATTTCATTGAAAACTAAGATGCTTTTTAATGGAAATAAATGCCAAAATTTTACACATGACTAATAATAGAGTCTACCAATCAAACTTGCATCACAATTTCATAGATATTGCAATGTTTTAAAAAAAGCTTATCTTACAATCAATGAACTACTTTATATTGGTTCAAACATTCTGTTTTGAAATAGAACCATTGGCAAACAATGGTCAATGAAAATTTTCAAGAGACTGTTTAGAGTTCTGTGCTTATTTATGATATGTACACTTTAATTTCATTGCTTTTTTATTAAAGACTGAAAAGAATTTAACTTTGGGGGTGTCTTAAAATTAGGTTTCAAGTTCTACTCTAAAAATAGTGTGCTTAAGTCACTTACTCCAGACAAGACATCAGGGACATTTACAAGGAAGAGATTTAGAATAACCTGCTAATAGAGGAGGAAAAAGCCTTGTCAACTACCAGGTCAAATAATAGCAAAATTTATATGCAGAATATACATAATAACAACAAAGAAAAAAAAAAACAAATTAGAACATTGTTCTTAGAGAGAATCCATATCCTTAAAATTGTATGCCAGAAGGAATGAAAATGACAAATAAGTATTCAACTCAATAAGTGAGAAAAGATAAAATATATTGGAAAAATTAACTTGAGATAAATATGTAAATAAACATATGAAATCAGGAAAAAATGAAAAAGTAATCAAACAGCTAGTGGTTTGCAGGAAAATATGTTATAATAAATAAATTATTAATCCTTTATTCAAGAAAAAAGACAAGAAGCCATGAATGTACTAATTTACAAGTATAATAGGGGACATAGCAATTTAAATATTAGATACAATTACAAATTCACATACAAAAGACAATTAAACTAGTTTAAAATTAAGTAGAGCAAATTAGTTGATATAAAATAAATGAAAATATATTAAAAATATAAATTGCATGCTATGAAAAATGGATGCTTTTCTTTGAAAATATAAATGAAAAAGTAACTACAAATTAAACCAATTACTATAGAAGAAACAGAAAATCACAAAAATCACTCACACCACCAAAAAAATATGCCTCAAACAGTTTCATAAATCAATTATTTTAAACCTACAAGGAACATGTAGATTATTTTAACAATTTTAGATCATACACAGAAGAGGAAGTTTTTCAATCTTCCAAAGCCAATTCCAAAATTTGACAGAGTACAAAAAAGAAAATCTACAGGACATTGCTATTCATGAATATTGATGATAAATCGTAAGTAAATATTAGCAAATATTTGAATCCAAAAGACATACAAAAATAGCAAAGTGTGGTCAAGTTGAGTATATCCCAGAAATGTGAAGATGGCTTGACCATAGAAATTCTATAAGTAAGTCACAGAAGAAGGAAAATATGATCATCCTAACAGTCGATGTGTCAGATATTCTTTGTTTACTGCCTTACCAGATCTCGTTGGTAGATTCCCTTGGGGAACCCCAAGAAGAGAACAGTGGAAGGGAAGGGATTGAGGACAGGATGTTCACACCCTGCAACTTCCTCAACGATCACAACTTCTCTCAAAGCAGTTCTCTCCACATTATCATCCCCTTTGTTTCAGTCAATACTCCTTGCAACTTCAAGTTTAAGGGGTAATGATTCCACTGTTCCTTATGGTTTACCTACAGACTTCCTCACACTTTTTGTTATACTTTTATTAAACTCTGCTGAATAATCTTGAGTTGAAAACCTCAACATAGTTAAGATTTTAATTTCCTCCAATTGATCTATAGACAATTTAATTCTGATCAAAATCTGAGCAAGTTTTTAATTAGAAATTAACAAGATAATTCTAAAATACATGAGCTAATGCAAAGGAGCCAGAATAGTTTTTATAAAGATGAGCAAAGTTGGAGAACTAACACTATCTGATCACAAGATAAAAATAGACAAAATATTGTGGAACAAATACAGAGTCTAGAAATACACTCCCATATAAATGGCAAATGATTTTTGATAAAGGGGCAAAGACTTTTAAGTGGAGAAAGGATAGTGTTTTCAACAAATGGTGCTGGAATAATTGGATATCCATATGCAAAAAAAAATTAACTCAAAATGAATCTTAAAACTAAGTGTAAAATCTAAAATGAAACCTTCTAGAGGAAATATAGAAGAAAATCTTTATTACTTTGGGTTAGACAAATATTTCTTAGCTAGAAAACTAAAAGCATGATCCATAAAAGAACAAATTGGTAATATGGACTTCACAAAAATTACAAGCTTTTGTTCTTTGAAAGACATCATTAAGGGAATAAAAAGACAAGCTACATACTGGGAGAAAATATTTGCAAAGCAGATATCTGATAAAGACTTGTATCCAGAATATATAGGAAACTCACAAAAATAATATGACAATATCCTAATAAAAATGTGAAAAAGATTTGGGCAGACATTTCACCAAAGACTGGCAAATAAAACTTGAAAAGACACTCAATATCATTGATCATTAGGGAAATGCAAATTAAAACCCAAAGAGATGTCTGTTCATGTCTCTACTCTCAGTTCTTTTGTGTATATACTTAGTAATGGTATTGCAGGGTCCCATAGCAAGTCTGTATTCAAATTTCTTATGAACTGCCAAATAGTCCTCTGCAGTGGCAGTACCATTCTACATTCCCACCAACAGTGAATAAACATTAATATCTCTCTACATCCTCTCCAACATTGACAGTTTTCTGACTTTTTAATAGCAGCCAGTCTAATAGGTGTGAAATGGTATCTCATTGTAGTTTTGATTTGCAATTCCCTAATCGCTAGTGATGTTAAACATTTTTTCATGTGTTTCCTCACCATTCATATTTCTTATTTGGACAATTTTCTTTTCAAGTCTTTTGCCCACTTTTAAATCGGGTAGTTTGTCTTTTTATTGTTGAGTTGTATAATCTCTTTGTATATCATAGATATTAAACATTTATCAGATATGTGATTGCCAAATATTTTCTCCCATTGAGTCGGCAGCCTTTTCATCTTTCTGATAAAGTCCTTTGAGGTGCAAAGTGTTTAATTTTGAGGAAGTCCCATTTATTTATTTTTTCTTTTGTCGCTCATGCTTTGGGTGTAAGGCTTAAGAAACTACCAACTACCACAAGATCTTGAAGAAGTTTTCCTACATTTTCTTCTAGAAGTTTTATGGTTGTTGCTTTTATATTTAGGTCCTTGATCCATTTTAAGTTAATTTTTGTATAAGGTGTGAGATAAGGATCTTCTTTCTTTCTTTTGGATATGGATATCCAGTTCTCCCAGCACCATTTGTTGAATAGACTCTTCTGGCCCAGCTAGGAGGGTTTGCCAGCCTTGTCAAAAATCACTTGACTGTAGATGTGAGGTGTATTAGTCAGCCAAAAGGGGTGCTAATGCAAATACCAGATATAGGTTGGTCTTTATAAAGGGTATTTATTTGGGGTAGAAGTCCACAGTTACCAGGCCACAAAGCTTAAGTTTCTTCCCTTACCAAAGTCCATTGCCACGTGTTGGAGCAAGACAGCTGCCGACGTTTGCCAGGGTTCAGGCTTCTTGGGTTCCTCTCTTCCTGAGGCTGCGTTTCTCTCTGGGCTCAGTTCCTCTGTTTCCTCCACAAGGTTAGCTGTAGACTATGAGGCTCTCTAGGCTTTGCTTCTCTCCACAAGGCCAGCTGTAAACTATCAGCAAACGGCTTGTCTCTATCCCGGGGCCTTCTCTCCAACATCAAAACTCCAACATCAAAACTGCTACTCAAAACTGCTCCCTCTGTCCTTTGCCTTGCCTTTTATATTCGATTCCCCCACCCACCAAGGGGTGGGGCTCAATGCTCTACTGAGGTGGCCCAGTTAACGCCCTAATCATAACTTTTAACTTAATCATGCCGAGTAGCATACCAGTTTACAAGCATGATCCAATTATATTTTTGGAATTCATAATTACATCAAACTGCCCAACTGCAACATGAGGGTTTATTTCTGAGTTCTCGATTCGGTTCCATTGGTCAATGTGTCTGTCTTTATGCCAGTACCATGCTGTTTTTACCACTGTTGCTAGGCAATATGTTTTAAAGTCCAGAAGTGAGAATCCTCCAAATTTGTTCTTTTTTAAGATCTTTTTGGCTATTCAGGGGTCCTTACTCTTCCAAATAAATTTGATAATTGGTTTTTCCACTACTGCAAACAAAAAACTGTTGGGATTTTTTTGGGGATTGCATTGAATCTCTAAATCAATTTGGGTAGAATTGACATCTTAATGATATTTAGTCTTCCAATACATGGACATGCACTGTCCTTCCATTTATTTAAGTGGTCTTCAGTTTCTTTTAACAATGTTTTGTAGTTTTCTGAGCACTGATCCTTTATGTCCTTGTTAAGTTTATTCCTAAATATTTGATTGTTTTAGTTGCTATCGTAAATGGAATTTTTTTCTGATTTCCTCCTCAGATTGCATATCAGTAGAATATAGAAATGCTATTGATTTTTGCATATTAATCTTGTGTCCCAACACTTTGCTGAGCTCATCTATTAGTTTTAGTAGCATCGTTGTGGATTTTTCAGGAGATTCTAGATATAGGATCATATCATCAGCGAATAGTGAAAGTTTTACTTCTTCCTTTCCTATTTGGGTGTCTTTTATTTCTTGTTCTAGCCTAATTGCTCTAGCTAGAATTTCTAGCACAAGATTAAATAACAGTGGGACAGTGGGCATCCTTGTCTTGTTCCTGATCTCAGCAGAAAAGCTTTCAGGTATTCACCACTGAGTACTATGCAGAGACACAAACAGACATCTGCACACTGTTGTTCATAGTGGCATTATTCACGATTGTCAAAAGTTGGAAACAGCCCAGGTGTCCATCAACTGATGAATGGATAAACAATTGTGGTGTATACACACTAGGGAATATTATGCAGCAGTAAGAAGAAATGAAGTCATGAAGCATATGACAACAAGAATGAAACTGGAGGACATTATGTTGAGTGAAGCAAGCCAGACACAAAAGGACAAATAATGTATGATTGTGCTATTATGAACTAAATATACTGTGTAAACCCATGGAGTTAATAATTAGAACATAGGTCACCAGAAAATAGAAGGAGGGTAGAGAATGAAAAGCTGAGTGCTATTGTAAGGGTATGAAAGTGGTTGAGAAGGAAAGTCTAAGGTCATGTATATTACTAGAAGGAAAGCTAAAACTGTAACATGGGACTATATAAGATAGTAAAACTTCATGCAAAACACAAATATGGGTGATATTGCACATATAAGACAGTTTTTACAAAATATAAATACAAATATACTAGAAAAAAGGAAAAAGAATAATAGCTATGTATGCCAGGTGAAGCATAGAGACATTGAGAGATTATGAGGTTTTTTTTGTTTGTTTATTTTTTTTATTGTTATTATTGGAATAATGAAAGTGCTCTGGGGGTGATTGAAGTGGTGAGTGCATAATTATATGATTACAATGAATACCAGCATTTGTATTCTTTGGACAGATTTATGCTTTATTAATATGTATCAATAACATTGAAAAAATGCTTAAGAAAAGAAAAATATGAATGTACAAAATGAAATAGAGACACATAAATGCAATAGCTGCTATGTATGGCAGGGGAAGCTTAGAGAGATTGAGAGGTGAATATTAAGGGGTACAGTTTTTTGTTTGTTTTTATTACTTTTAACATTGGAATAATGAAAATACTTTAATAATGATTGAATTGGTAACTTCACAACTATGTGATTATACCAAATACCATAGTTTTCATACTTTAGATAGATTGTATGCTTTATTAATATGTATCAATAAAACTGATTTTTTTAAAAAACCCAATAAGATGGCAAAAATTAAAAAAAAACTCACCACTATCAATTGTGAGTGAGGTAGAAGACAGTTGGAGCTTTCATATACTGCTGATGGGACTACAAATTGGAAAAACCACATAGGAAAGCTGTTTGATGGTTTCTTAAAAACTTAAACATACACCTACCAAGCTAACCAGCCACTCCAGTCCTAAGTATTTACCCAAGAAAAACAAAAGCATATGTCCATACAAAGATTCATACAAAAAAAGTTCACTGTAGTTTTATTTGTTATAGCCGGTAATTGGCATCATCTCCTAGGTCCATAAATAGGTAAATGGATACACTTTTGTATAGCCATACAGTGGAGTACTACTCAGCAATAAAAGGAATGAACTATTGATACATGCAGCCATGGGAATGAATCTCAACATAATTATGCAGAGTGGAAAAAGCCTCACACAAAAGTACATGTTCTATGATTCTATTTCTATATAATTTTAGAAAATGCAAATCAATCTAAAGTGACAGATTAGTGGTTGCTGGAAATGGTAGCCATGGTGAGGAAGGATGGGACAGAAGGCAAAAATAAAAAGGGGCAGGTGGAAAATGTTTAGTTTGATGAATATGTCCACCATCTTGATTGTGGTGATTATTTCATAGGTGTAAATATAGATCAACTTGTCAAATTGCATGATTTAAATATGTGCAGTTAATCTATGGCAATTATATGTCAATAAATCTGCTAAAATAATTTTATATTGGTTAAATATTTAAACATAAAATAATAGTGATAGCATAAAAATACTAGATGGAATTATGGGGAATTTCTTTATATTCCTGGAGTGTGAAAGAAAACAATTGATAAAGCAAAAACAATTACAAATTTAATTACATAAATAATTAAAATCCCTATATAATAATAATACCACAAAAAATTATGTATACATTTAAATCAGCAAAACTTATTCCCAATAGAGAGCAACGGTAAATCCTATGAATATATTCAGACCCATTTCAAATCAAAAAGAGAAAAAACAATCCAAAGAATGAGGCAATTCAAAGAGTAGTAAACACAAATGGTCAATAAATATATGGAATATATATATATGTTTCTCATATTTAAAGAAGCACAAGTTAAACGATATAAATTAACACTTATCTATTTGACCAACACTTCAAAGCTTTATGATACACAATGTTGGCAAAAGTGTAGTGGCAGTCATGAAGCGATGTATGTTTGCACACACCCTTTAAGGAACAAATTCAGTAATACCAGTCTAAATTTGAAATGCACTTAGCATTGATCCAGAATTTCCATTTCAGGAATTTATCCAATGGAAAAACTTGGACAAAAGAAAGATATGTATATATGCATATTGTAACATTGTTTATAATAATAAGGTAAATTTTTAAAACTGTATATTCATTCATACTAAAATCAAAAATTATGCCACGTTCATGTGATGGAAAACTAAGTAGTTAAAAAAGAGTTAATAATTTTTTTGTGCCAATATGGAAAGGTTTTCAAGTATATGTTGCTAAAGGAAACAAAAACCAAGTTGCAGGAGAGTATGAATAGTGCAATCCTTGTATTTTTTAAGTATGTTATATAAATAAGGAAATTGCTAGTAATGATTTCTTCTGGGGACTAGAACTTAGGTCTGGGGTTCAGGCAAGAATCATCTGTGTGTGTCTGAGTGTGTGTGTGTTGTGTATGGGGGGTGGATTTTATTGTTAAAGTTTTAACCATATATATGTATTGTTTCAACTAAAATTGACGATTTATTTTTATTTTTTTTATTTGAGAAGTTATGAGTTAACAAAACAATTATGTCTACCACACAGGATTCCCATACGTTGCCCTACCACCAACACCTTACAGTGTTGTGACACATCTGTTACAAAAGATGAAAGAACATCATCGTATTATTACTGCTATCTGTAGTCCATAGCTTATATCTGGTGTATTTTTCCCACAAACCATCCTATTATTAACACCAAATATGGAAGTTGCTAGTAATGATTTCCTCTGGGGACTAGAACTTAGGTTTTGGGTTCAGGCAAGAATTGTGCCCGCTTGTGTGTGTATTAGTATTGTATATTTGTTTTAGTTCATGAGAGCATTTTCAAATTTGTACTGTTAACCGCAGTCCATCATTCACCTCAGGATTCATTGTGTTATAAGGTCTCCTGCCTTGTTCAATCCATCCAAAGTATAAAATTGATGATTTTTTAAATAAAAATAAATATATTAGTAAAACAAGTCTGTGACAGCGTTCTATTTTTACAGGCCTTCTATGCACCTGTTATATGGACCACAGTTAACATTTTTTGGCTTTGGTGGGTGCTTTTTATATTGTGGCTGTGCATTTAACATTCTGTCTTACACCTAGAAGGTACTCAATGGTTTATATATTGAATGTGTAATTGAAAAATAAATGATGAAGCTAAATAGGCACTTTAAAATACTCCTAGCCTTCACTTTAAAGTTTTAATTCCTGCACTAATGAGAGAACCAAGAAGATGTATTGAGTTTTTTTATTTTTTTTCCCCACTGCCTTTCCAATGACTCATTTTCAAAACCAAGTGGAATATTATCCCTAATTATATTTGCAATCTGCTCCTCTGAGGTTTTCAAGCCCTGATTAGAGACCAAATTGGATTCCTTCAACTTTATTCTTTTATCTATCCTCTAATTTTTATTTCAAGGCCATCAAATCGTTGGTTCATTGAGTCCGCTTTTTAAAAAAATCTGACAAAAAACCTGTTATTTTATTTTAGAGACTGAATAACAATAAATATTCGTAATTGACTAATATAGTTAAGTTTTTCCCAGTGGTAGTTTTTTTTTTTTTTTCTTTATTAAAGAAGTTGTGGGTTTACAGAACAATCATGCATAAAACACAGGATTCCCATAAACCACCCTATTATTAACACCTTGCATTGGTGTGGGACATTTGCTACAATTGATGAGAGCACATTTTTATACTTGTCTTATTAATTATAGCCCATGGTTTAACTTACAGTTCACTGTCACTTTTTTTCAGTCCTCACCTCTGAGATTTATATAATCCATGAAATTTTCTCCATTGTACCATATTTGTTGTTAAACTACTCATCCCATGGGGGCGGGGGGAAACCTCACCCAAAGGCTCAAATCCTTCTTTTACACATTGAATCTCAGCCTTTCTTATTGCCTTGTCCTTTAACAATTAAAAATACAGATAGATATAGATATAGGTACAGATATAATGCAAGTATAGATATATTTACATTTGGACTTTGCTCTAAATGAGTGATTTGCATATGACTTCTAGAATGCTTACTTCAATTCCTTGCCAAGAAAGAAATGAGTATGGATAATCATCACCAAATATGCCTTTCTCATTAGCAGTGGAAGCCCCTTTGCAGTGTGTCACTACTGTTGGCTCTAGGCCACCATAACGTTAAGGGAAAAGCTTCATCAGCACACTCCATTGTAGAAAAAGCCCCAGGAAGGAAGGACCTGGCAGTGGGAATGTGCCTCAGTTTCCAGGTTGATTCACAGTCTACTTAACATTTGTCTAGTTGCAAGACATATCCCTTTGCTTCCCCTGTGGTCAGCTTGAGTTCTTATGAAAAGGTTGGTCTTCATCCCTGGGGGTTGGATGATGGCTTTCTGTCTACAGGCAGAGCTTTATAGATGAGTACCCTTGAGACTGTGCACATTTTGCCATTATCTCACTGGTAAACAAAGACACAGTTTAGCAATTGCAAGTTGTACATTTGTCCTCTTAATAATCAAAACGTTTTACATCTATATAGCCTTGTTTAGTGCTCCAAGTAGCTTTATACTCATTACATTCATTTTGTATTCTCATTTATATTCATTGTTACTCATTTGAGTTTTACAACAATCCTGTGATGAAGGCAAGGCAGGAATAATTATTTCCTCTTTTGCTAAAAAGAAGTTACCAAACAGTCAAATAACTAGTTAAAGGTCATATGCTCCTTCCATGGTATAACAGATACTAAAATCCAGATCATCTGACTCTTTTCACTGTACGTGAACCCATCGTATTAATGAATAATCCAAATGATCTTAAAATTTCTTGACAAATTTAAGATTGACTTTTATAGAATATTGGCTTTTAGAGTGTCTACCAATAAATCTTGTCTGCTCTAAACATGTTTCTGTAACATAAATTAGCTCATATATGATCGATAAAAAGGAGGAGGATGCCATTATAATGTGGGCGTTGCATTGGTTCATAGAGTATTGCCATTATCTCTGCAAGTCAGCCACTTTAAGCTTTGTTTACATTGCCTTTTAAGCGACATTTACTTTTTTAAGGCAAATAAATCTGATACATACTCTAATATTTCTTTATTAGGAAATTTAGCATGTCTTTTTCACTGCGCAAGTAGTTTTATTCCGATTGTAACTGATTTGTGAAGTTGTGGCTCCAAGAGTTAATAGTATTTAAGTGATTGAAGGTGCTTTAGCCAAAGGTTGTGCAAGAAGAGAAGAGAATGGATGAGGACAAAATGTGTTTTTGACATAAAACCAGTAGGACTTGCCAATGGTTTAAAAGGGTATAAAGAAAGTTCAACTGGGGTTTACCAAGGGTGATGCCCAGTTTTCAGACAGTGGGTCCAAAAGCCAGATTCGAGTGGTGTTGAAGTTTTGCTGGTCATATACAATTCAGGGTGAGTTGGGGAGTGGGTAAATGGGAGGGGTAAAGGACTAGAACATTGGAAAGGAGGAATTCAGTAAGGGGCTACTGAAGTCAAGAAAAATAAAGTGAGAAGTAGAGGTGGAGAGGAATATTGTGCTCTCTGCCAATCTTAGTTGTCTCACCTGTGAGTAGAAGAGCCCAAACCTTCTACACCAGTCAAAGGCCTCCAGTAGTCACCAGTTGGTCAGAAAATTGGGTTTGTTATTCAGGCAACATGAAAATCTTCTTCTTCCATTTTCTTGGCATAGAACAATATTACCTAAGATTTAAAATTTTAAATACACTAACAGTGTGTGAATGCTCAGAAACATTGGTATGGTTGAAGAGATTTGTTCCAGGCACTGTCTAATTTGAGGTGCAGTGGAGCACCATTTTGGGATCAGGAGCCTGATCCCAAATGCCTCTAATCCAGCAAAGGATTTCCTTAAAGAGACTTCATATTGATTTTACTTTGTTTTCCGGCATAAGACACATGTAACTTGTCTTGTTCTCTATTAGCTACTGATAATGTACACTATAGTCTTAGATATGTAATGGAACTAGGCTTCTTATCTCTGCATTCTTGTTATATCTATTCCACCACTTGAGTATACACAGCCTTGTGTTGTTCTCCAAATGTGTTATATAGAAATAATTAATCTGATCTAGTGACATGCTCTATCCATGAGTCTCCCTCAGTACTGGTTCATGTTTTGCTGTATCACTTGTTACATTATATTATATTCATCTCATCTTGAATGCAAATCTCTCTCTGGACTGAGCTTGTCAGTGTAATGGTCTAGTTCTTGTTTGCCTGTTTCCCTAACCTAGCAGAGTACCTGTCACACAATAGCTGCTCAATAAATGTTTGAAGAAGGAAGTGAGGCAGTGCAGGGGCCATGTCTTCCATTTCTCTGTGTCCTCTCAACACAGTAAATACACTATTGTACACTTATTTAAAGCTAGACACTGGGATAGAATGGTAAGCAAAGAGAGACCCAGCCTCAGCTCCCATAAAGCCTGTGTCAGTTTTACAAGTGCTTAATAAATAAATTTAGCTCATTTCAGTGCTTAGGAAATACAAAATAATTCACTTAGATACAATCAGCTGATGCTACTTGAAAAATGTCACTGGTCCTTCTTTATCACTTAATTTCAGTACATCTCATTTATATGTTGGGATCTTTAAAACCACCACTTAATTTCTTTTAGGTAAATCTGCTAAGCCTGTACCTCTGCCCACGTGTGTGCACTCATGGATCCTAGTACAGACCACTTCCTGATAATGACAGGGAGAATAATTAACATTTATGTAATTCACTGTCATTTACATGGCACTTAGTTATCATTGTATTTCCTCATGGCAACAATTTTGTAAAGTAGGTGGGGCAGGTGCTACTATTTTCCCAGTGTCGCTTTGAGAAAACTGACATGGAAAGAGCTATCAAATCACATGATGTTTTTAAAATGTTTTGTGTAGGGAAGCGGGGACATGGTTCGGCGGTTGACCACCTTCTTCACATGTACGACGTCCCGGGTTCAATCCCCGGTACAGCCTAAAAAAATAAAAATATTTTGTGTATTGTAAAACACTAGACAACTTTAAGATACTTTAAGATACTACCTGAGGGCACTTGGAGCCTGAAACCATACTCATGACTTCAGGTCCCAAATAATGAGCACTTTTCATTCCAATATGCCGCCTTCTATAGCATCCAATAACAGTCAGTGCTTATTTTTAGCAACTATTTAGCAAACACATAGTAACAAGCACTGTGGCAGTCACTTAATATATATTTCAAGTATCCTCTCGTCTACCCTGTAGGAAAAACAATATTATCCCTCTTTAACAATGAAGTAAATGGGACTCAGAAAGATTAATTTACCTGTAGTCTCACAACTGTAGCACCACGGTGTCTGACCTAGACCGCATGTCCTCAATCGCAAATGTGCAGCAAATGTGGCTCTCATTATAATTCTATTCATTCATAACATTCACTGTTGTCCAGCACAGACATCCAGCAACGTGGGTCTTCAGATCATGCTCTGTACCAGAATTTGCCTTCGCCTATGAATGCAGACGGCTATGTTTTGAACTTGATTCTTCTGCCCTCTCTCAGAGAGCACCTTTTAACCCTTGATGCCTCTTCCCGCCGATAGACCTTAGCCAAGGCCACTTTCATGAAGCAAACACACTATCCTAACCTTGAATCTTGGGTAGGTCAGTATTTCCAACCCAGAAACCTCAATTAACCCCCACTCCCACCCTCCCATTCTGGAACTTAAGTAATTAGTTTCCCATTCTGGAAACTAAGTGAAAATAAATAAAATTTATTTTCATACCTTTCCCAAAGGACAAATGATACTTACATTAGCCCCACATTTACATAACTGATGGGCATGAATTAAATGGTTCTTAATGGAGCAGAACCTAGTCCCAGGTACCTTTCTAGCTCTAGCTTAACCTTTCAAATCATGACATGATTTTAAAATGTATTATACTATACACCCATCACCTGATTATATATTAACATCATCAGTGTCCTCCAAGACCTTGTCGCTTATTCTAATTATCCAGGAGTTGAAATAACATGCCAATGCTGGCAGGAAATCAATTTTTTTTTCATAGCCATTTCCCCATTTTTACTCAAGCAAGCCATATATGTGTCTTTGATGTGTACATACCTTTGGTATTTTGCATTATATTTGTATAAATATATATATATATATATTAATCCATCAAAAGGATTTAGTTCTGAAAGTATAAATGAACAACTGCCTTCAGCTGAGACACATTTAACTTTCTGACAAGTACAAGGATTTTAATCCCCAAAGACTAGCACTTTTTTTTTCACAGCAACCTTCTATCCTTGTGACTCTCTGGGAAAAGCCAGCAATAATCTGTACATTTGTTATGGATAAAGTAACTCAGAAGTGCCTACTCATTTGCTTTCTAATAGAGCAGAGTTTGGCTAGGAGTGAATTAAATCAGCTTCTCTTTCTTGAGAAATGGTAAGGGATCTGGACGGTATTCTAGTCATCCCTTACAAACTGGAGATAAAGAATTTGTTAAGCAATTTAAGGGAAAAATACATTGGCCACTTTTCTGTTTTCCATATAAAGATTGTTTTCCCTTTAAAACTATTAGAAATAAATTGTAACCAAATAAGTGTCCTCATTTCTAATCCCAACAGAAAATAGAAAGCAATAGAAAAAATATTGAAATAATAAATAGTATATTAGCAGTATATATATATGTGTGTGTGTGTGTGTGTGTGTATATATATATATTATGAACTGTAACTATTCATTCACACAGTAGTTGCACTAACAGCTTCTTAGGCTCAAGCCAGGTCTTTATGGTACTATCTAAAATATACAAAGTCACACAACAGCAATTAAGTATGTATGTCTTTTATTAATTATAACATTTTTGTAGAGAGAAGAACCTTGCCTAAAATCCAACTTCATAGAATTGAAGTTCTTCAGTAATCTTACCATCACTCACAGCAAAGGAAAATTACTTGACTCCTTCTATAAGCTTTTTTGGAAGAAACTTTTTTTTTACTAAACATAATAAATATTGGGATATTTATTCCTTTTTATAATTCAAAATTCAGTTGAAGAGTAGTGGCCTTGTAATTGCTTGGATAGACTGATTTTGATATTTTTCTTCTTGATGCATCAAGGAATAGGGAACTTTTAAACAAAATATTAGTATATTTTGAGACTTAAATGATACTCCTGTGGGAACCCAGGGCCTGGGCCTATGTGACCTAGACATGAGTTAAAAGTGAACAATCCTTCCCAGAGGAGAAAGGATGTATAGATGGTATCATAAACCATAATCTCCTCAGAAAGGTAAAACTACATTCCTGCAATAACATCACCAGACCACATAAGTGCTGTCATGGGACCCTAACAAGAGCTTTGTTCTCATACCCTATGGAATGTCTTTTTCTGAAAACCCTTATGTCACCCCCCATTTTCCTGTTTCTTTGCAGAGCACTATCTTCATTCTCCAGACCCCTGCCCCCGGAGACTCTCTCCTGTCCACAAGTACAAATAAAGCTTATGTCTGACTCAGTGCCAAGTGCATTCTTTGGTTGCACAGCTGCCCTATCGAGTTGGGTTGGAACTCTCCTGACCCTCAATCGATAGGGTGTGAATTTTTGAGGTTTTTCCTTAGGACTCATGATGAAATTTGTAGGTTCCATTTACACAAACTTTCTCTTGCTCTCAAATCCCTGTGACCAGTCCGTGCTTGATGTTGGGGTTTAAGCTGTGACTACCCCAATCCAACCCCACACCCAAACACTCTTTCTCCAAAATCAAGAAACTCCTCAAGATTCAAAAATAATCCACTAATTTCTAATAAAAGAGCAATACAAATTGTCCTATGGAGAATATATCTTACTCACAGCCAATTATATACATAGTATTTTTATAGATACATGTGTGTATATATATATGCATTCATGCACACACACACATTCATGCACATATAGAGCTCTCTAGAAAGAACTATCCCATTGGCAGTAGACTATTATTGAATTCTGGATAAATGGCATTTGCTTATTTTTATTTCTAATATATTTTATTTTAAAATATCAATCTTGAGTAAAATAATTTTCCTCCTAATAAACTGAATTATTGAAATGTTCTAGTCTTGTTCATCTTCAATTCTAATCAAGTTCACATCCCTTAGTCTTCTGTAGTTCAGATGGCAGTTGAAAAAAGATTCTATATGGAAAAGCTGTTTTTCTGCTTTATTCCAATGATAATGAAATCTTATAGAGCAGGTAATGATCATTAGTGAATGTCATTTTTAGCAGTTGTATTTTTAAATTTGTTTCCTCTATGTGCTGATAATTTGAGCAAACTGTAAAACCTTTATATTGGTTTCTCAGTTTCTCTTCTATAAAATAGGGCTAATAATACTTCCATTTAAAGGCAGTGTTTTCAATATTAAATATGTATATATTAAACATATATTGAATGCACACACACACACAGTAAAATTCCTGGCCCATCAAAACACTGTTAGTTGCTTTTCCTTCCCTCTTCATTCAAGTTAGTCAAATACTACTTCTTATTCAATATTCTATTCAATCTTTATGTTATAGTAAAACTTTAATAGCAACATGTAAAGGCTATGGATTTCATAAATGTTTAAAGTAATATTTTCTGCCATTTTGTTTAAACTATGGTGAAATTTTATAAATAAGATAATGAATGCTACTTAAAGACAAACAATGGCTAAATTATATCTTAATTGTTCTTATTTTCACCTAATATCACTTTTTTAATCACCAAGAAATCTATAAACAATGTAAAGAATCATAAAGAACATAAATTTATGAAGTCAATGTCAAGTTGACTGTCTTAAACCTCAAAGCAAAAGTTCCTAAGTAGATAAAGAAATGAATTAGACATAGTCAATTCATTGAATTTTTGAATGTCAACATGTCCCACAAAGAAATCATGTAATAAATAGTTGTATTTGAAAGTAACAAAATAATTGAATATTAAGTTTTAATTTGTGGGGCAGTGTTACATTATTTCTCATAGTAATAAATGAAACTAGAATATTTTAAAGATTGGTATTCTTTAACTCATTAAGAAGTGTAAACTCACTCTATTTATAAAACCAAGAGGAAGAATACAAGTATTACCAATGTAATTATTTTAAAAATAACTCTGCAAAAATGCCATGATACTTCAAACCACAAATATATACGTATAAATTTATGTTTCTCTCTGTATAAAATATGTATCTATTTTCTGGATAACTGATTGCTTTCATTTTTCCATCTATTTTTTATTCTATCTACTCTAATATTTTCTTAGCTAGAATGAAATTAAGATAATAAATTTTATAAATAATAATAGAATGCTATTTCTATACTTTTTCTCTGAGAGTACACAAAAGTAATAGAAAAAATTGAACCCTAACCTAGAAGTCTAATGAAAAAAAATCAATGTTATAGAGTTTAAGGTTAATAATACAATGGCATTTTTTATGATGAACCTTTATACCTCTGTCTTCCTCAACACCAATATGTTAACAATATCATCTCCCCATTTCTTGCACAATATTAGACTATTTAATTAATGAGCCTCATAATTTTAATAGATTTAATTTTGTATAATAACCAGTCACAATACGGTATCTACTACACAGCCATAGATATAGTAGCTGCTTTTGAAAATAGGAAAAATACAGAGATTAAGAATAGAGAAATGAATGAATTCATCAACAACACAATTATTTTTAGCAATCTTGGAGCTTTCTGAAAAGACAGGAAAATTTACTTTTAATCTTTCTGTGTGTGTATGTGTGTAAGAGAAAAGGCAAAAATAGGGTGATATTAATATACTCATAAATGTATATAAATTATTTGAAGTATCTATCAGAAAACTGTGATGAAGAAGTTTCACCGTAAGTTATTATATCACTAAGATTTCATTATTTTGATGAACTGCTCTATGTTAATTCAAATGCAATATAATCATAATTAACACTTGAGTATATGAACCACACTTGTCAAAGTAAATGAACAAAATATTATTTTGATGTAGGGCCCTTGAACTCCTTTATGGCATTGGTTTTGTTTACATTGTAATTTTCAAAATTAAGTCATCTACATGGATCCCCAGTGTGAATTAACAAGTAGCTCTCAATCAATGTTTCACATTTTCTTCAGCAAACCCATGGAGGGAAAATGTGCCTGTTTTCATTCTTGTGGTATAAAATTATTGTAAACTGTAACTTTTCATGCTTCACTATGAAGAACATATTCTCATAATATATGTTATGTCTCTGTACCAGAGGTTTCTCCTCATGTATTCAATAAGAAAAAGCAAAACTACATACAGCATAATTTCATAATCATGAACCACAGATTAATATATTCTTATACATATAAACCCTCAAGTCTTTTCATTGAAACCATTTCATACTTTCTTCAATGAATTACTTACTGATATTGTTATGTGAACAAATTGAAGACATTTCAGTGAGGATCCACGTAGGCTGCCTGACATTCCCTTTTCACTCTCACCAGAAAACAAACAACCAAACGCACATTTTCCAGAAGTCTTCATCTCTCACATTTGACAAACCTAAGTTTTGTGCTTTTCCTTTGAGTGTTCATTTCATCCTAACATAAGTTAATAGGTGAGCAAAGGAGAACAAGAGAATTAAGAATAACACCAACCCACAAAGGAAACTTTCTCTCTAGGAAACAAAGCATAAAAAGTTTAAAAGGAAACAGTAATTTTAAGGACAAGTGTGTCATGGTTGGTTGTCATTATTTATTGGAAAAGCCAAATGTGTATCAATGTCATGTTTCATTGGTTACTAAGACTTGAGAGAATTTGAGGGTAAACCAAGAGAGTAATCAGTAAAATATGTAAGAGTGGGAGGAGGACACCTGTTGCCATAGATTTAAAAAGCCATGTCTTCAAAGACAGCCTACAAAGACCAAGCACAAAAATGCTAATCTATTGCTCTATTCTCAAAGCCACCAGAGAGAAGCTAGAACTAACAGGAATGATGATCCTGAACTAATTGGATTTTAAATCAAGAGCAAAATGTAACATGCATTATCCAGAAATGGAACAGTCTAATTTAGTAATTACTGGATTTGCTGCAGTTGATTCCACCACAGCTCTCACTGTTTCAGACATCAGGTCCACCCCCACTTCCCCTGGGATGGAACAGCCTTCTCATTTTTTGCTGTTAGGATACTTCTATCAATGCTTTGTTTCAATTTCTCATTCTCTCTTATCTCCCTTGTATGATTCTTTTTGCTGAGTACAGTTTCAATCAATAGAACAGAATGATACCCGCAAATACAATTTAGAAATTATTGTACATTTTCTCATTTCTGGTAAATTGTACTTTAAATCTGGGAACTTTAACCCTTTAATTATTTTCCATAACCTAAATCGCAGAGAAAAATAAAATAAAAGGGAAAAATCTCCACTGATCACAACATGTGCAGAGAAATAAATAGAATAGAGGTAGACCACCACTGAATTTCCCATATTGAGTGAAACTCTTGAACTGAGAGGAAGTAGGATTGGTTGTTGCAACATTTTGAATAACAGAATATAGGAGATACTGGTTCCTTGTTGCAAACCTGGTGGTAGTAGATAAATGTAACCTATGAACCAATAGCAAAGAATTTAACAATAGCAAACAAAAGAACATGAATAATTGGCTACATATTTGGACTTGGATTCTATATTATCTGTAAAATTACAAAAGTGCTACGTATCAGGAGGTGGCATAGCAGAGTGTTAGAGAGCGTGCATAGGCTTTGGAGGTAGACTTGAGCTCAGGCCCACAGGTTAGCTCACTGACCTTGGCAAGGCATCTAATTTTCCTCAGCCTCAATTTTCCCGTCTGTGGAATGAGACTAATGATAGGACCTACATCATAGGACTTCAAGGATTCACTGAGATAAAGAATGTAAGCCCTCAGCATGGTGTCTGGCTCATGGCAAGTGCTCAGTAAATGTTAGTCTTATGGTTATAATTATGGTTATTCATTCAAATCTACAAAATTGTGTAGCTTTTCTAGACAGACAATGCAACAACCAAGTAATATTTCCTTTCTCTTTAGCCTCAACAGCAGAGAGAATAGAAGTTTAAATAATAGTATACAGTTTAAGCCAAGACATCACTCCTGGAGAGCAAGGCCATTTCCAAGGCAGAATTTCTAGGTTGCCATGACCAAATGGGAATTCCATTTGTCAGTTTACTGGAGTTCATTGTTTTGGAGAGTGGGGACTAAATATAACTATATTTTTTTGAAGCATTTAGGTCTCTAAACCAGAATACAAAAAAAAAGTAACTTTCAATGAAGCATATACTTACATCCTCTGTCCAGCTTCTTCTCACCATAGAGGTAAATTATTTGAAGACAAATTGCAATGAGAAAGCCACTAATGTGCATGGCCTTAGTGCAAGAGAAATACAGGATTTCAGACCTAAAAAGGTCTAAAGTGTTCACCTCCACAATAGGAAGTGATACCTACCACTGAGAATCAGCAGCTTAATTCTTTGGACCAGGGTATCTTCTGTTTTCTCTTACCAAATTTAGTTTTTCAGTGCTTTCATAGCTGCCTAACCCTTCCTTTTCAGGTTTTTCTGCTCTTAATACATTCAATCAGATTCCTGACAAGTATTGTTGGCTTGAAAGACATTCTCTTGAGGGTGATTTATATCTCTTCTACATGATCCATTTGTTGTTAGTTTTACAAATTAACTGCCAGAGGTGCTTTCCTTACCTCCAGTGTTGTTGGGCTTCTTTATGTTTGGCCCCCATGTACAGGGAATCCTGTAGTTAGGATTGTGAGCAGTGGAGCCAGACTGTAGACTTAGAACCTGGTTCTACCCCTGAATATCTGTGTCACCATGCTCAAGTTACTTAACATTTCTCTGCCTTGGTGTCCACAACTGTAAAATGAGTAATAGTATCAACCTCACAGTACTGTAGTGTGGGTTGGATGAGGTACATATAAAACTACATAGACTAGGGCTTGGTGTATAGAAAGTATACAAAAATTATTCATTAGTAGTATTATTACAGTCCCCAGAGTTCTTGTGAGGAGTATATAAGACCCTCTGCCTGATGTTTAAACCACCCTTCCTGGCCTTGGACACTTTCTTAGAACTTACTATTTCATGGAAATAAAGAGTAACTCCTTCCTTCAATGAAAAGATCTTTATTACATAGCGACATCTTATCCTTTCTTGTCATCATTCATTCATCCAGTCACTAGGTAACCTCGACAATTCTAGGCACCAGGATACAGCAGCACCACAAACTATACTTTGGATTACAGCCCCTTCATGACAATTTCTCAAGATATTATCAGCATAATAAGTACAAGAAAATGCCTAATCTTCCAATGTAAAAACTCCATCCATTGGCTTACCAAGAAATATTATTCATAATTAAACTATGGCTATTTTTCTAGATTAACTTCCATGCTAGTTCTTCGATAATAATTTTAATTTCCAACTGCCATCAATATAAGTATTTACAGTACCTAGAATATTTTTACTGTGTCTTACTGCTTCCAGGAATAATAAGTTGTTTGCTTAAGATTGCTCTCTTTGCTGACATATCTTGACAATTACCTTGGTCTGTATATACTTTCCCTATTGGCTCCACGAGTTACATTTCAGGAAAGTGGAAGTATAAATTGAAGTTTATCATGTTTATAGCTTTCTGTTCTCCCAGGGAAAAACAAGAAATCCATTTTGTTGACCTTCAAGACATGGTGCTCTGCCATGCTGAAAAACAAAGTGGTTATAAAGCAAGAGCTAAATTTAGATTTAGGAGACTTGAACTTCTAGCCATGAGGGAATAAGAGGGTCTGGAATTAACTTCCTGCTATAAACAAACAGAAAACTGGACAAAATATAGGAAATAACTATATTCAGACTTTAAACAACAGGAATCACAAGACTGTGATCCCTGAGAGGCCTAAAAAGATGAGCTCTACAATTGCCTAGTCTTTCTGCCTAGAGAAAATTTCCACACTGCAGTGCAGGGAGTGGAAAACCAAATAGAGTCTGGTGGCCTCCTTAAGTGAGAGGCAGTTAGACTTGCAATACATTGCATTCAAGTGAAGAGAGTTTGCAGGAAAAAAGCTTCAGTAATATTTGGGGCCTCCTTGAGTCTTTAACTTAGTACCAAATTATGCATGCATTTCTTGGCACCCTAAGAGGCTAGGCAAGAACAATTTCTGGGAAAGAACAACTGTCAGGAAGCTAGGAACTGAGTAATTTCTACAATTCCTAGAGTACACACACAGAGCCAGGAATTGTTGAAATTTCCACTAGAGTAGAAAAGCCTCCTTGAATACTTGGAACATTCTTGAGGCTACTGAAGGGCCACTCCTTAAAAGTGAGGCTAAATTAAGCCTAAGGATAAAGGCTACTTTAGAACTACCCTAAAAGGGCTTGAAAACAAGCCTCAAAAGGATCAAATTTATCAACAAGTAATCTTATTGCCCTCCAGAATAAAGTCTGATGTTCTTTATTGGAATAAAACAAAATCCAGCACTCGACAGAATACAATTTGCAAAATTCATCATCTATTATATTTAGTTTAACCATGAGATTATTTCAGGAGGTAAATAAGAAGTCATTAGTGCTTTTCGCAAATATCTATATTCTTTTCAAATACATGGTAAGTATATACTTGCAACTGTGCCTTAAAATTAAGTAAGGCCATGTAATTTGGTTTGGCCAAAGAAATGTAAGCAGAAGTGATATATAAATACCCTTTGGTTGGAAGCCTTCACGCACATTGGGCTGTCTTTCCTAATACCACAGTGACTGGAGAGTCTCTGTATTGTAGCTGTTCTGTCCACTGGGAACTGCAGTGAGAACACTGTGAAAAGGCCAGAGCCAATCCTCAATGGACATATCATATGACTAAGAAATAATTTGTGTAGTCTTAAATCCCTGAGTTATGGAATGGTTGTTAACCATGTATAATTCAGCCTATCTTGACTGATAGAACAGGACTAACAATGATAAAAGTATTTTTCTTTTATCACAATTTTTAACTGAATGAAATATTAGCATTTATGATCTATCTAAGCTTTTCCCAGGTTTGTTCTAACATATTTAGTAAACTTGGAGTTAAACAAAGCTCACAGTTAAATGAATCCCTTCAATTGTATACCTCCTTGTATTCTTTAACCTGCTCATATGCCTTTGGACTTTCCAAATAGAAGTTGAGTGTGATAAAATGGTACTCCCAAATTTAGCTGTGCATTAGTTCTCTTTTATTTGAAAAGTGTCTCCAGCACTGTTGTTCTGAGAAACACCCTTCTGGAAATGCTGAAGGAATCCAAAGCCTTTTTTCTAAATGAATGAACTAGGGTTAGTATGCAATGTGTAAATCACATATCCAGAAGCCAGGCCTCAACTCTCAATTTTGTGCTTTCTTCTACTCACTACACTGCAGTACTGTATGGGACTAAGATTATCTTTTTCCTTATGGGATATAGCAGGTTGAATTGTGTCCCCCAAAAAGATATGGCCAAGTCATAACCGTCAGTACCTGTGAATGTGACCTTACTCAGAAACAGTGTCTCTGCAAATCATCCTGTGTTTTGGGTGGACGTTAAATACAATGACAACTGTTCTTTTAAGAGACAGAAAAGGAGAAATCACAAAGACCCACAGAGGAAAGGCCATGTGTAAGGCAGAGATTGGAGGGATGTATCTATAAGCCAAGGAATGCCAAGAATTGAGGGCAGCCTCCAGAAACTAGGAGAGGGGCAAGGCACAAATCCCCTCCTCCCCCACAGAGGCTCCAGAAGGAACCAAACTTGCCAACACCTTGAATTTGGACTTTTGGCTGCAGAATTGTGATAGAGTGAATTTCTGTTGTTTTAAGTCACTAAGTTGGCGGTAATTTGTTATGGTAGACCTAGGACACCAATACATGGGATAAGTGTTTTCCTAGAGAGGTAGCAATTATAATGATTTCAGAATGTTAAATCTCTCTCAGGATCTTGGATTTGCAGGACAATGGAGATAATTACATTTTATAATATGTAGATGAAAGTGGATCTACATTGAAAAAGGTAAAGAATCAATTTAAATGAAATCCAAATAATTTACATTAACAGTTTGAACTCCTATTAGATCATTTAAAAGCTGAAGGCTTCTTTCCTATGCCTTTTAGCTGCTTCCTTCTTGGCTTAAATCTACTTTCATTAAGGCCTTCCCTGACCTCTCGTGCTGGAATCGCACATCCCCACACCTCCACCGCCTTGGGCACTATCTCTTTTCCCAGTTTTATTATACTCCATAAACGTGTGATATTCTGGCTTACCACATAGTTTTTCCCAGAAAGCCAGGAGTATTTGGAATTGTTCTCTAAGATATTCCCAGCACTTACAACAGTGCCTGGAACATTGAAGTCACATTAAATATTTGCTGAATTTATGGACAAATTTTCTATTTGTCTCATATAGCTTATATGAATTTGGGTATAACTTTCCAAAGGAGTGCAGCTCTATGACACTGTCCATGAAGCACTGCTTAAGGTGACAGGTAACTTTAGTTAGTCAGAGAATATGCAATAAAGATAAAACCAGTTATTAAATAAATTTTTCTGGAGCATAGCCTTGGAACAGATGGAAGTAGGTAAAATAAATCTCTAAACTCTATTTTAGGTAAAATATTTCCAATACTACCCTTCCTCCCCACTAGTTGCCCAAATCCCCTCACTTCTGAAAACCACTCGATCTACCTTCTTTAGAAATATTTCATTTTTCAGCACATTTCAAAGCACCAATCTGCTCTGCATTTTGCATAACTTGTCCTGGTCCTGGTCCTTTAGGGTCCTCTTCTCTCCTAAACAGAGCTAGAAAGTCTCATCAGCATTGTCCCATCGCCTGTGCAGATTTGCTGGGTATCTTGATCCTTTCCACTTAGGAAACTGTGAGGATACATTTATGAACATGGAGAGATGCCACTGTCCTTAAAATCACTTCAGTGGGGGAGAACATATGCCAAAGCAAGACTGTCCTTAAACTATTTGTTCAATTCAATATTTTGAGAGGTTATAGGAAAAGGGAAAGGTGATTTCATGAGAAGATTGGGGAAAGCACACCCACCTAGGATCATCTTCTATCCTTAAATCTAGTTTACAATCAAATAGAAATCTGATTTACCAAAAGTGGCTGGAAAGGAAAAGATGCTTATTCTAAGCTGGTTTGGAAAATTGTTCTGTTTACCCTCCCTGATTATAATACTTGTCCTGTGAACATCTACGTGTAGCCATGCAGCAGGTCACCCACTGAATATAAACCTTGGAAAGTCTGAGAGTGAGGAAAAGACTGGAGACAACATGCAGACGCCTCAGAATCTGCAGTTCTCCAGCGTATTCCCATCACTGGGAGGGTTCATTGCTGGATATATGGCTACGATCATGTGTCACAAAGACATGGTTTTCTCTATGTCGTTTTTAAGATTTTCTCTTCTCTACAGAACCTCTTGTCATGAGTTAGAGTAATTTTTTACTTGATATAAATGTCTGTTTCCTCTATCAGAGTTGTTGAGCTTTAATTAATTCATATTGCTGACTGCACTCTTTGGAGAAGATCATTTCCTTTTTGAATGCAAGCAGCAACCAAAAAGATGACACATTTTGTCTTTTTTCTCTACCCAAATGTAAATAATTATGATAACCTCTTGCTATGTGGGAGGCAGCTGTCTAGTATGATCATTAAATTACAGCTCCTGTATTGTGTTCTCCTTAGTTAATGTTCATCCTAATTCGATAGACTGAATTGTATGTGATGCAGAAAATTCCTATTTGTACTTACAAAATATAGTTTAGCAAATTGCTCTGTGACACCATTCATTTTATTTCATGAACATTTATAGGGGGAAATGAATACAGTTATTTTTATTAGTTGTACCTAGTTCTTCCAAATAAAGAAGCCAAAACCTGTTGTAAATAGTTTCATAAGCGCGCACACACACCCACGCATGCACACACACACACACACACACACACACAATTAAGGGAAGTAGTAAGTGATACTTCTCCCACATCACTATTGAGAAATTGATATATAAAGGTTGATAACCTTCTTTAACATCACACATCATGTTAAGGCCAGAACTGAAGACAGAAACTGCCTTCTTTGATTTTTTGGCTCCCAATTTATCTGCCGGATCACACCTGGACTTAGCTACAACTCTTGCAAATGGGAGCTTTTTGAGTCAGATTTGCTCTGAGACATAAAGATAGCTCCTTTTATATCATTTCACCCCTTTCACCTCAATGTCTGCAACATCTTTGGTTAGTGCATGCCTTCCTCACTGGAGAACACGCCAGCTGTTAGTGTCCTACCCAGTGATATGTGCATTCTGACAATGTCACTGATCCTGGATACCTTGATTCATATATGGTTACCTTGATTCATATTTTATTGCCACCTTACTGGGTTGCTTTTATGACTGGTTTTATTGCACACATCTATTTATTCAGAAAGTGTCATTTTGAACATATAAACCTAGAAACAAGAGAGCAGTAGAAGAGCAAAATAGAATGTGTGCTACTTTGGAATGAGTTTAACAAACTGTTAACTTCCCACTCTCTCAAATTCATGACTCTGAATGTCCTCTGAACTGCCATCTAAGAAATAAAGAGGTAAATAGAAGCAGAGATAATCAGAGCCAGAAAGAATCTTAGCATTAATCTGTCAAACATTTTCACTTTACAGATGAGCAAACTGAGGACTAGAGCTGGTGAGAAAGTTGATTTACCCAAATTCAGGCAGCCAGTTAAATTGTAAAGAAAAGCCATTTCTTGGGGGCTATATTAGTCAGCCAAAAGGGTGCTAATGTGAAATACCAAAAAATGAATTGGTCTTTATAAAGGGTATTTATTTGGGGTAGAAGTCCACAGTTACCAGGCCATAAAGCATAAGCTTCTTCCCTCACCAAAGTCCATTGTCATGTGTTGGAGCAAGACAGCTGCCGACATTTGCCCAGGGTTCAGGCTTCTTGGGTTCCTCTCTTCCCGGGGCTGCGTTTCTCTCCGGGCTTAGCTCCTGTTTCCTCCACAAGGTCAGCTGTAGGCGATCAGGCGAATGGTTCACTTCTCTTCTCCTGGGGCCTTCTTTCTAACATCAAAGCTGCTTCTCAAAGACTGCTTCAAAACCGTTCTTGCCATGCCTTTTATATTTGATTCCCCACCCACCAAGGGGTGGGGCTCAACACCCTAATCATAACCTAATCATGCCCAGATTAACAGATCAGTTTATAAGCATGATCCAATTATATTTTTGGAATTCATAATTACATCAATTTGGCCAATGGTTACAAGAAGGTAACAGCTGAGTGAAGACTTAAAGGAGGAGAGGGAATGAGCCAGGAGGATATATGGGGAAGAATGTTTGAGTAGTGATTTCAACCAATTCAAAGGACCTAAGGTGGAAGTGAGTCCAGAGAATTCCAGGAACAGCAAAGAGGCCAGTGTTACTGGAGTGGAGTGAACCACAGGGAGAATGGTGGAGGTAGTGTGTGTGGGTGTGTGTGTGGTGAAGGCAGATCATGTAGGACCTATGGACATTGTAAGGACTTTGAGAGAAATGTGTAGCCTTTGGAGGAGTGAGGTTGACTGACTTATTTCCTCACAGGATCACTTTAATTGCTGTGTTATAGACCATAGGGTGGCAAGGATAGACACTGATAGTAGTCTGCTATCTTGACAAACTAGATAATAAAGCTGCTATGATGACAAATTAACATGGCAGGCTTGAAGCAGGGAGCTAGTTGGTAAGAGTTACAGGCGGGTCTAACCAGAATGACAGCTGCAGAGATGGTAGGAACTGGTCACAATTCTAGATATATTTTGAAGGAAGTTTTATCTGTATATTTGTGCCTTTCCTCAAGTATTTACTCCATCTTCTCACAATAAGACCTCTAATAGCTATTCCTTTGGTGGCTTTTTAAGTAGACAATGGTTACTTTCCTAGCATCCAGTCCCTCCATTCTGTTTTTCTGGCAACTCCCAATATTGTTTGGGGATCCATATGATTTGGAGGAAGCTGTAGCTAGGGCAGTCTTTTTTTTAAGGTTTATTTATTTATTTACTTTATCCATTAAAAAAAAAAAAAACCCTCCCACCCCGCCCCGTTTGCTGTTTTTGTGTCCATTCGCTGGCAATTCTCTGTGTCTGTTTCCTGCCCTCTCTTTTCATCCTTCTCCTTCAGTCTCCACTGGGATTTGATCCTGGGGACCTACAATGTGGTAGAGAGGAGTTCTGCCACCTGCGCCACCTCAGTTCCTGGTTTTTTGGTACGTCTCGTCTTGGCTCTCCCCTGTGTCCCTCTCCTGTTACGTCATCATCTTGCTGCATGGCTCCACCAGGTCTGGCAGCACGGCCACGCACAAGGTCTGGTGGCACGCACCCCTTCTATATTTATTTATTTATTTTACTGGGAGGTCCTGGGGATCAAACCCAGGTCCTTCCATATGGCAAATGGTTGCCCAACCATTTGAGCCACATCCGCTCCCCTAGGGCAGTCTTTATATTCCACATGGGCAGGATCTAAGCCAAATTCAATTGTAGTGACTCTCAGACTTCTGCTGGTAATGTTAGGCCAAGGATGCTCTCCTTCTTTGCTGGATATGAATGAGGAAGCATGTAGTCCTGGGGGCCATTAGAAACTTCTGGTATCTCCAAGGGTAGTCAATTTAGGAAGAAAATGACTTTGAGGAGAAACATATCAGAGATATTTGGTTGCTGGTCTTTAAATGTGCTCATAAATATTCTTTATTGTTTAAACTTATTTAAGTTGGGTTTCAAAAGCACAGGTAAAGGGCTAGGCAAAGATTTCTTAGGTATGACAATGAAAGCATGGTTCACAAAAGAAAAAGAATGAATAAATTTTGCCTCATCAAAAGTCAAAATTTTTGCATTTCAAAAGACACCATTAAGAAAATGAAAAGATAAACAATGGTCTGCAAGAAGATATTTGCAAAACACATCAGATAAAGGAAATGTATTCAGAATATACAAAGAACTCTCTTCCATCATCATAAGGTGACAAATAACCTAATGAAAAATGGGCAAAATATTTGAATGAACATTTCAACAAAGAGCATGTATGAGTGGTTAATAAGCACATGAGAAGATGCTCAGCATCATTAGTTATTAGGAAATCAACACCACAATGAGACACCATTTCACACTCACTAGAGTACTATAGCCAAAAATAAAGGCAATAACAAGAATGTAGAAAAATTGGAACTCTCATATACTGCTGGTAGGAGTATAAAATGGTGTAGTCATTTTGGAAAACAGTTTGGCAGACTTTAAAAAGTTAAACATAAAATTGCCATATGACTCAACAATTCCACTGTTATGTATCCACCCAAGAGAAATGAAAATATATATCCCCACACAGATGTGCACACTAATGTTTTTAGCAGTATTATTCATAATAGCCGAAAAGCATCCTAAATGTCCATCAGCTGGTGAATGGATAGACAAGATGTGGTATATCCATAGGATGGAATACTATTTAGAAAGAAAAGTAATGAACCACTGATACATACTAGGACATGGTGAATCTAAAAATTATTATGCTAAGTGCTGGAAGCCAGGCACAAGATACCACATAGTGTATAGTTTCTTTTATGTGAAATGTCCAGAAAAGCTTAATTTGTAGAGATAGAAAGTAAATTTAGTGGTTGCCTGAGGCAGGGATGAGAGGAATGGACATTAACTAATAATGGACGCGAAGAATCTTATTGGGGTGATGAAAATGTTTTAAAGCTGATTTATGGTTATGGTTGCATAACTTGGTAAATTTACTAAAAATCATGGGATTGTATACCTGAACTGGATGGACATATAAAATATGTTTTAATAAAGTTATATTTTTAAAGTCTTGGGAGAAATCAGGTGAAAGTACACAAGATCTTTCTGTATTATTTCTTACAATTGCATGTGAATCTACAATTATTTAAAAAAAAGGTTAATTAAAAAATAAGTAAAAATAAAAAAAGCACTCATACAGTGTTCTCAATTAGGGGCCATTAAATATATCGAAGGAGTGACAATAAAATAAAACCATTGTTTTTTTAGTGACTACTAAATAGGTTTTAAAGACAGTTGTGCAAAAGGAATTTTTAAATGCTGTGGGCAGTAAAGTGACTACTCCATAGGCCAGCGCCCAATACTTATATTATCTTCGGTAAGTCTCTACCCCATTATTCTCAGGAAATTGTGTTTTATCTTCAACTTTAATTGAGATAAGTGTGTTCTAGAAAATCAGAAGATGTGAGTTGCTATTCTTTAACATGAGCTTAGAGAGGAGGAGGTCTAAGTCAAAGCAGGTTGGTCCATGTATTTTGGATATTAAACACACATATAATAAGTTTGACATCCCTTTGCAAAAAAATGAGGAACATAATTAAGCCTCACTCTGGGATGGCTGGTTATTTCATGTTCATCTGGAGGAATCTTAAAATGAATGTGCAAAGTTTTCAAGACTGTGAAAATCTTCATCACCAAAGCTTGAGTTTTGAGTGTCCTCCAATCCCAAAGCTTTGTGTAGAAATCAGGACAATTATCTAGCTCTTTCATTCTCTACTCTGAACAGGCCACTCTTCATTCGTCCATGGAAGTGTTTGGCTGTCTACAGGAAGTGGGATTTCAGTTCCTACAACTTACTTGTAATGGCTGAGAAATCAAAAGCTTAAAATGCTGCTTGGTAAACATAATTTTCTAAGAAATTTGCAATTTACTTCATCAAGGAAATAAGATGCCAAGACTGAGGCTCTAAACTGGCCCTGAATATCAGGTTAAAGCAATAGGTTGCAATCTTGGTTCTGTCTTTACTAGAAGCTAAAGTCGACTGAGGTTGATGGATATTGCAAGCTGGAACGTGTAAGATGTGACCAGTGAGGTGGGCAATGAAACATATGCAATGGCAAGAGTGCTCACAGATTAGCACTGTCATAGATATAACATCCAGACTTGTGAAATAATAATAAGAATAATAGTTAACCTTTGTTGAGCACTTATTCTGTATTAGGAAATGTTCTTAGCACTTACATGTGTTAATCCATTTAATCCTCATAACATCCCAGTGACGAGGATATTATTATTACCCTCATTTTATAGATGAGACAATTCAGTTGCAGAGAGTCAAGGTCACATGTTAGTTAGGAGTGGAGTGAAGATTTATTAATATAGGCTGTCTGGTTCCAGAGCCCAGGGATTTAACCACTACACTCTACTATGAAGCACTGTTTAATTATTTGTGATTTTTAAAAATGTTATGTATAACTATTAATAAATATTAAAATTTGAAAAAGTTTTATCTGCAGTGATAAAGTTAAACAATTTGTTCATTTACTTTCCTTTTAAAAAGCTAGGAGATTAGAAGAAGACTGACATTTTATGTAACAGTTCATTAGAAAACTATCATATTATTTCATCCCTTTCATATTTCACTAAATGGAGAGTATGATTTTGACATCTTTGCAAGTCTTATTTAACAATTCAATTTCATAGTATTTTTTTAAAACCACGGTCTGTAAAACAATTCTAGACACCCTGCCATTATGCATGAATTATTCTACAAACATAGTTTATCAAAGAAGATGGGCAAACAATTGTCCTTTAAATTAATATTCTGCTTGTGTTGAGGTTGAAAGCAAATGTTGTCTCATTATTTCCTTGACAGAGTAAATCTACAAACCTCATTAGCAAAGCATGAATGCCAAGTAGCATTCCAAGTACTCTAGCTTTGTGACTATCATGAAATGCTTATTATGATGTTAAAGAAAATATAAAATACTGGACTGTCAACTGCTTCATAACAGAAGTGCCCAATTAATACTCTTTGGTATTTCAAAAGGAATCCGTCAGAGGAGGTCAATTCTTGTTCAAAATTAGATGAAAACTCTAATAGAAGCCCTTTTCTTAGGATGGTGGGGTATAGAAAGCTTCATTTTAAAAAAGCGTATGCAATGTATTTTATTTACCCTATTCTGACAAGGATGAAAACAGTGCCTGCAATTATAGTGCGGGTAAAATCCTGTCCTCAGCAGCCTAGCCTGTAGCTCTTATCAACATAGCTGTCTGTTTTTCAAAGCTTTGCTACTTGGGAACGATTTGGGCTTGATCAGAGACATTGAAGACGTAGGTATAAGAAGGATATCCTCCTAGCAGATAGTAGGAGAATTCCTTTGTGGGAAGGGTTCATTTTATTTAAATGAGAAATTGATGCACTTACAGGTAGAAGCTTGCTCAGGTTTTGCACAACTGTCTTTAAAACTTATTAGTCATTCAAAAAAAAGTTTTATTTTATTGTTGCTCCTTTGATATATTTGATGGCCCCTAATTGAGAACACTGTACAAGTGCTTTTTTAAATTTTTACTTACTTTTTAATTAAACATTTTTTTTAGATAATTGTAGATTCACATGCAATTGTAAGAAATAATACAGAAAGATCTTGTGTGCCTTCACCCGATTTCTCCCAAGACTTTAAAAAATTTAACTTTATGTTGTATAGTCCGTCCATTTCAGGTATACAATCCCATGATTTTTAGTAAATTTACCAAGTTATGCAATCATAACCATAAATCAGCTTTAGAACATTTTTATCACCTCAATAAGATTCTTTGTGTCCATTATCAGGTAATGTCCATTCCTCTCATCCTTGCCTCAGGCAACCACTAAATCTACTTTCTACCTCTATAGATTTACCTTTTCTGGACATTTCACATAAAAAGAACTATACACTATGTGGTATCTTGTGCCTGGCTTCCAGCACTTAGCATAATGTTTTTTAGATTCACCATGTCCTAGTACATATCAGTGGTTCATTCCTTTTTCTACTAAATAGTATACCATCCTATGGATATTCATTCACCAGCTGATGGACATGTAGGTTGTTTTTTGGTTATTATGAATAATGCTGCTAAAAACATTAGTGTGCACATCTGTGTGTGGATATATATTTTCATTTCTCTTGGGTGGATACATAACAGTGGAATTGCTGAGTCATATGACAATTTTATGTTTAACTTTTTAAAGTCTGCCAAACTGTTTTCCAAAGTGGCTACACCATTTTATGCTTCTGGCATATAAAAGGAGGAAGGAGAAGTAGTAACCTTGTTAGGGAAGAAAGAGTTAAAGGGAGAGAGCACATGTAGTTGCCCAAAAAGGCAACTCTTGGGGCAACAGAAATGTCTGATGGGTATTTATTTGCTCTGTGGTCTTAGCTTTTCCTTTGGTCTCCCTTCAGTAAATTCTACATGCTCAGCAATGTTTGTGGAGTGATTTTCCATTTTTCTCTTTTAGAAGAGGAAACACCACGTTGTGCTAGTCCTGCTTCATGGTTTGCACATAGTAAAAAAGTGGTTGCCTTTGAGGGCAGCTGGTATGTAGGTTACACATGAATAACTCTGCTTACTAAATGTAAAAGGAGTAAAGTGGTGACTGGGGTGAGCAGTGGTTAAGTAACCACTTCTGTTAATGTGTCAGAGGCCTCCCCGGGGCAAATTGCTCTCATGAAAGGAGGCACTCTGGGTTCCAAGCTGACCCTGTCATCATGGTAGCTGGGAGCAATACACCCAGATCATCTCATTCTTCCAGCTCCCCTGGTTTTGGCAGTGAAGATCATAGGCCATTTGAATTTTGGAACTAGAAGGGACAATGGAGATAATTACGTTCAATTCCCTAATCTTAAAAATTAGGGAACAGAAGCAAAGAGAAGTTAAAGACATGCCCGAAGTTGTATGGTTTTTGATAGCAGGGGATGGTTAGAATCCAGGCCTCACAGTTCCCCTACCAGTGTTCTTTCCGTAACACCAGAAAATCTGAAGAAATCTGGAGAAGGAGGAGGAAAAAATTCATACTGGTAAATATAGCTAAGGCAACAGCAAACTGATGAAACTGATAGTTGTTTTCCTCTTGCCAAAGACTTTTTCTTTCACATCTGACAAAACACATAAGATAGAAGAAAACGTGAAGAACTGAGAAAGATGTAGGTAGCAGGTGCTCAGTTTTGGATAATGAGCTGTGTGTTCTTATCTTCTCACAGATGATAAATTGTTTAACCACCAGCTGGGCTGGATGGAGAAACAATTCTGGCAGTGTATAATTAAAATTATAGTTCACCAGCTTGGCCATACAGCACATGAAGAGCTCATGATTATGAAGGGCCATGCACAAGAACCAGGTGTGCACCAGCCAACAAGGAATATGTGTTTTTTCAGATGTCATGAAGCCTCGATTTCATTGTTAAGCAATCGCTGTAATAGCATCACTTAGTCTAACCAACAGTACCACAATGGAGCAAAAGAAAACCTAAAGATGGCATTAATATTGTAATGCCACTAATTTCACAAGCACCCTGAACATTCTCTTTTTACATTGTTTTACAGGTCAGAAAGAAAATGATAGTGCAACCTCTTATAGCTGAATTTATAACCCATAGCTTTTGAATACTTGAAAAGATGCTTTAAAAGCTGCTATTTCTAAGATGCCGATCATCTTGGTGTTTAGTTGTTCAGATCCGTTCAGGTAAAAGAAAGCAAATATGAGAGTCGTCTCTCCCAAACCAGCAGCCTCGAATCGAGGGTAATGATTTCAGTAGGGAAGGTTAGAAGGCTCCTTGGATGGATTCACAGTGGCTTCCCGACTGCTGATGCAAAAGCCAGAGGGAGGCTTGGGTCATTGTGACTTGGTTTATGGTGGTGACAGCAAAATGAGTATGCAGATATATTTCCAAGTGGAGGCCTTAGAGTTTCTCACCAAGGGTTTCTGCTGCAGATTTAAAAGAATACTTCTAACAGAAAATAAAGCAAAGGGACTTCTAATATGAAACATTACAGAGCAGCAATACAAGTCTGTACCTTAACAACTGTTCAATTGGCGTCTCTAAATAAGGAAAATCGTGAGGAGAAATATTGTTCACTTACAAAACAGCATCGTGACCTTCTGCATTGAGCATATTTAAATTCTACAGGGAGTAGTTCTTCAGAAGGGATAAGTATATGTCTTCCTATAACCTAAATCCAAAGTAGATTAATTTAATGATTTAGATCATGTGGTAAAACTGCTGTTTTACTCAAAATAAAAGCTATCTACAAGAGATAGCTTGTTAGATGCAAATCAAACAAATTATAATGTTTCCAAATATTTCAGGAGCGTTTATTTGGATGGTATACAGGCTGACTCTGTCGAAGTCATTATACAAGCTTACTCACTATTCGCACTGAGTTGGAAGATGTTTCACCAGACAGTAGTGGGTGGAGTCAATATCAGTTTGTCAATTATTTGCAAAGACATCTCATCATTGTATGTAGAACAGCTTCTCTTTTAGTCTCCAGATATATTGAATGTTTTTTTGGAATAGAGAAAGTTTTAACACTCTACTTCTATATATAAAAATTAAGAAAATTGAAAACAAATCCATCAATCAGTGGTTTTACCTCTACTGTCTTAGATTATTATGTAGAATGCATTCACATAAGTTATCTTATTTGATTCTTGAAACAACCCTGCAAGGTTTTATTGTTACTGTTTTTAGATGATGAAATTTAGTATTCGAGAAATGAAATGATTTTCCTAAAGACACCCAGCTAATCCATGGCAGAGTGGATGAGAACTGTATCCCCAATGACACCAAGCTGTCTGTCTGGAGGAAAATGTCTGGGTGGAGTATCAGTCAGGGGCCTGGAAGAAGTCAGAGGGCAACTCAACAGGATGATGAAGGGATGTTAATAAAGTGACTATTTACAAAGGTAAGGGCAGGGTAGTGACAGTGAGAAACCATTATCACCCATAATCCTGATGAGGCAAAAGGAGGGAGTGGGTGCTGGAACCTGTTGAGATCTGCAGCTATAGGGAAACGTGGTCTTCAGTAGAGAAACTCTGCTATTGCTAAATTGCTAACCTGTAGCCTGGTAGGAAAGGAGACACGGAATAAATATCACCACTTCTCTCTTCTTCCACCCTCCAACGGTGCCTCCCACTGGTCAAATCCTACTGGAAGGCATAGGGCAATGAATGGTTGATGCCATTCATGAATGTGAGCTACCTGGGCACAGAACAGAGTGGAGGGTAGACCTGAAGGGCAAATGGAGAATATTTAATTTAGATGGTGAGAGAGTGCTGCTTCATATTTTAAAATATTTAAAGTGGATGACTCGTTGGCAGAACTTCCACCTTTTCTTCTATGTGGCATGTGAGGATTGTTCTTAGAAAATTCTAAGGAGCCATGATTGTACCATAGACATTCTGTTTTATGAAAAAACTTGGTCTCAGTTACTGTGTTAAGTAAGATACACTATTTTCATTTTTGAAGGATTCTTTTCTTTGAGCTCTCTCAGGCAGAAGATTGCAACCTATTATTTTGTGTATTAATGCAATGTTATTAGTTTGGTGTAGATTTCAACTAGTTCTAAAGAAACAAAACTAATGCTTTGAAACAATTCGAACTGTGATAAAAGTGCTGTGTTGATTAAAAAGAAAAGGAAGGAAATCCCCAATGTGATGTGGTGGAAAGAACATTAAACAACTAGATGGTAGACCTGAATTGCAGTATCACTTTTGTACTTCCTCTCTGTTTGACTTTGATTAAGTCACTTATTCCCAGAGTTTCAGGGTCTTTATCAATAATGTGAATGATTTGGACTAGAATAGTTGTTCCCAAATGTGGTTAATCATCAGAATCACCTGGGAACCCTTCCTTCCTGACTCCTTCCCTCCCTTCCTCTCTCCTTCCCTCCCTCTCTTCTTCCCTTCCTTCCTTCCCACCTTCTTTCACTTTATTGGAATGAACGGTGCAAATGTGGGCAGGAAACCAAACAAACAGGTAGAGGTATTGGTACAGCTTATGGAAGGGTAAAGATTATCCAAATGTGCATGTACTACATTGGTGACTGTGGAAAGTCCCATGGCTATGGAGGAGCCAGCCTGAAACTTACCTCTGTCACTATCTTCTGGGATGTGCTTGTCAAAGAGATACTTCACCATGCCAGGTTCCATGACCACCATTTTGTGCAAGTTGGTTATACCTTCTCATTCACATAATGAGTCTCAGAAAGTCATACCTTGGGATTGTTTCAGTCAGTGGCCAGTTCAGGCAATTTCAGTAATGACTGATCACATTTCCTTCTCTTAATGTAAGCATACTCCATTGCATTCAGCCTACTCTCCTGATTCTCATGGTCTGGTTTTTTTGATATCCTGAAGGAAGATTCAGCTAGCTCTTTGGTTCTGCCATTTTAGCAGTTTCCCAGCATGATTCATCTCCACAGCATCCTACAAAATGCAGTGAGATGTGGAAGGTTGACTCATAGGAGGTAAAGAGTTCCAAGTTGGCCCGATCTCTGAGTACTGGTGGTGGTTCTGGTGTACTTGTGAGGGGACTGAAGGGAAATAGAGGCTGTATAGTGACTGGTGGGGTGGGGGGTCTTTGGGTGGTTAGAGTGTTGTGTGGCAGAGATGGAATTCTGGCCCCCAATGGCTAACCAAATCTATTATTAAGCTATATGGCATGACAACAGAGTTAGAGATCTCGATTATTACCTACATTAATAATGATAATAACAACACAAATTACCATCTGTTAGGTGCCAGGTAGTTTCCATATGTTATTCCATTTAATAGTTGTAATACCCATATTTGGGTAGAGGCTATTATCCACATTTGATAGATGAGAAAACTGAGGCCTTTGAATGTATCAGTCGGGGTGCTTCCAGCAGTCCATAACCACCAGACTCAAACAAGCTTAAACAATAGTGGAATGTTTATTTGTCCAAAATAATATTTCCAGAGGTAGGTGAGCTTCAGGATTGGTTGATTTGTTGGCTCAATAAAGTCATCAGGGACCTGGGTTCTTTCTGCTTTGCCATTTATTGTCAATTTCATCCCATGGCTTGTTCTACTCATGGACATAAGATAGCTTCTAGCAGAAACTGAGATAACATTGCTACTAATTTATATTCAGC